>OY748298.1:13569078-13622578 GCA_963556515.1 Nudaria mundana
TCTGCATAGCAATGAATGCTCCGAGGGATAGCATATCATTGATATGCAGAAGGAAGAGAGTTGGTGACAGCACGGACCCCTGCGGTACCCCGGCATTCACTTGCAAAAAGCGAGAAGCCTGGCCATCGCAGAGACCCGCATTCGGCGTTCGTTCAGAAAGCTGGCCATCCAGCTGCACAGTTGAGGAGGTAGACCATATGCCGGAAGTTTGGAAAGGAGCGAAGTATGCAGACTCTATCGAAGGCTTGGCGATGTCCAGGCTAATCGCCAAGGACTCGCGTGCCTTTCCATAGCCTCACCCCAGACATGCGTTACGAATGCCAGAAAATCACCCGTTGATCGTTTTGGCCTGAAGCCGTATTGCCGATCATTTAGTAGCGAGTGATCTTCGAGATATCGCATGACCAATAGCACAAGTGACGGTAAGAGTAAATCGAACACTAGGAACAAGAAATTACTAAACCCAATAACATTTCTACTTTTTTTTTTAATTATAACACTTCAACATCTTAACTATTAACTTATCATCACATTAAAATATAATAAAATAAGGTTAATCTTTCAAAACAATATTTACAGAAATAACTCATCATTGTTATATACATCTAAGCGTGGGTAGGTACACATTAGTATAATACAGCTTAATAACTATTATAACAAAATAAATGCCAAATGTACTTTTCCAATACCCAAAAAAATATTATATTATACTGTGACGACTTTGAACAAAATGACAAATATTTCCATGATGGATAAAAAGTTTATTAATGTAAGAATCTTGAAATATAAACTACAACAAGTCAAGAAATAATCGATTAAATGTAAAAATATAAATAACACTATTAAAATTCGACACCATTAGAACGACCCTTAAAATAACAATAGCAGACTTTTGATATACAATGTATAACATTGTACATTTGATCAAATGTTATCTAAGCTACGAGTATTACACTGTACATCATTTTGTATAGCACACTTACTGGTACTACTATATTATAATATATGGTACTACGCACTAAGTTCAGTATCGACTGTGTCCGATTTTGCTTCAGCTACTGGTGGTCGCAATAATATTGATACTGAATTATCCAAGTTTTCAGGGTCTGCCCCTGCCTCAAATAGAGGCTCAGTCTTGCCGACTCTAACTAGTCTTGGTTTAAACACACGCCTTCTACGATTGTATTTATTGCCCATCTTCATATTACGACCCCGAGATGAATGGTGACGAGGGGGAGGTTTTAATAGTGGATATGGCTCATTTAAGTTTAGTTTGGGATGTTTTCTTTGTGTTGGATGCTGTCCGGACATTAATACATTTGGATGTCTGCGTTTTTCTTCTACTGTTCTAGACAAGAAATGTGTCTTTGGCCTATTTTCCTCAAAATCATCATGAATTTCATCCTCACTTGGTACAGGTATCTCAGTTGCAGCACTAACTTCTGACTCACTTGCTGTATCGTCTTGGTCTTGTTCTATAACAGCTCCAATAGGATGACTGTTGGATGCATCAGCAATAGGTACTATAGTTTCTTCTTCCTCTTGACTTCGAGAATATTTAGAAAATGGGTTTCGATCATTACTATAATTATCAAGATAAGAACTGCCAAGTGCGCTTAGACTATCACTCATTGGCATCAAGTTGCCAGTATTTTCATTTTTTAAAAGATACTGTAACTGAGAGTTAAAATCGAATTTCAGTGGCGAAGAATTTGTATATTGGTCTCTAAATGTTAACATTTGTGAATCATCAACAACCGGTTTTCCTTTGAGTAATTCTGCCACGAGTTTTAAATCTACATTATAAGGATTCGCAACTTTGTAACCGTTAATAGTAGACATTAAGCCATCATTTTGATTATCTATTTCTGGCTTATTAATACTAAATGTTGGATACTTATTCAAATTAAACTTATTAAGTAAATTAGACGAGAAGATGTCTCGTTGATGACTGCCAACATATTGATTAAGCCTAGAAGGCAGAGGCGATGGTACTCGTCCTTGATCATAGTTGATATTATGAAATTTGAAAGCATCGTTTGACAAGCTTTGGGTTAATTTGTAAGGAACGTCACCAAACTTTAAGAGATTTGACATATCCGTTGATTGGCTGCGAAACAGTCCTGGTGGTTGACTACTTGATGATTGTACATTATCATAGTAATTATTTGTCGGTTGACCTAAATAACTTACGCTTTGAGGTAATGAGTAACCATGGCTATAATTTGATTCTTGAGTCTGCAATGGTTTGCCGTAAACATAAGTCTGTTTTTTGTAAGAATCAAATATTGAGTAATCATCTGGTTTTGTTTTTATATTAAAGCTATAAGCATTGTTTTTATCCTTATACAAAGAATCTAATACAGGTCGGATGAATTGTTTAACATTTTGGTCAGACTGATCTTTGCCATATATTACAGAGGCGTATGAGTTTGTGAGTGATTTAGGTTCAGTTGTACTTATTACGTTGGATACATCAATAATAGGTACAATATTTTTCAAAGCTTTGTCATGATCAAAGAGTTGTTTTGGTTTATTATCTAGACTATATTTAGGGGTTGTGAAATAATACGGCGAGGCTGTTACCAAATCATTTTGCAACGTAGTGTAAGAATAGTAGTTCGAATTTGAATCAGGGAATTTATTTTTAAGTTTATCAACATGACTATAAGGAGAAAGACCTTGATTGTTTACATCTGCATTACCACCCGTGTACGAGTTCATATTAAAATATTGATAATTTTGTGGTTGCTGTTGCTGCTGTTGTTGTAATTGTTGTTTAAGTCGATCGTGAGCCTTAGCTGCAGCTTGGGCGAAATCATGATTAAATGAATCTGTAGTAGATTTAGATATCTGATTATAATTGTATGGTTTCACTGTACCCATGTGGAAATGCATTTGACTAACAGCCACATCATCAGGAATACCAGTGCTTGATGAGGCATATCTATTATAACTTGTAGGCGTAGATACATCATGGAATAACTTTTTACCTAATTTCCATCCAAAATCACCGTTAGAGTAGAGGTCCATTTGACTCGGGGCATGGTCTAAATCTCTTGTCTGCTTTAAACCTAATGCTTGACTATCAGAGTGTACATAATTAGCAAATACGTTATTAGGTGATGTTATACTACTCCCTATACGGTGTGTATCGGTATTGAAATTATCTGTATATGTATTGAACCGGGTATTTTGCTGTTTGTTGTCATTATTCTGGTATTGATTAAATGCATTATCAGTCTTCGGTGCAGCGTTATTTCCATAGTTTATATTATTTTGCCACATTTCCTTAAACTGTTCCGAATATGGCGAAGGTGTTGTTGTTGTAGTTGAATAATCATTCTGAGACTGTTGATAATTTGTTTGGTACCTATTTGCTGAATACTCATTATTATCATAATTTATTGGATTATGTCCGATCGTAGTAGAAACTCTACCGCTGTAGTCATGCGAACCAGTATGAACAAGTGACATAGGTGAAGAAACAAAGTGTCGTTGATTGGTTGGGCTGGAAACGTACAATGACGAATCACTAGACACATATGCACTTGGTTGACTACTATACTGACCATTGTTTAAAGGAGTAGACAAATATGAGCTCACAGGGGATGGAGTACTTTGAACGACGTCTAAAAATGTATTAGGTGTGCTGAATTGATAAGGAGATGGAGTAGATGCATACGTAGGACCATGTGATGATTTAGGTTCTAAAGGTATTTGATTATTGTATTGTCGGTCGTTGCTATTTTCGTACGTAGGTGCTGAAGGTGTTGAGTACTGGATTGACGGATACTGATATTCTTGTGGAGGTAGCGGGGTAGCTGTGTACCCTAAGTTAGGAGATGGTGTTGACGTTTCTTGTTGCTGATAAAATTGATTCTCGGCCCTTAACTGTTGAAGAAATTCTTCTGGGGGCAATGAGTACTGTACAGATGCATATTGGTTACTTGATCCAGGGTCATTATCACGTGTATGTACTTGTTCGCTTTCTGTATCTTCAAGTCGATTTTGGAACGGATTTTTAATTCGGTAAACTTTTCTAGTTCTTGCAGATACTGGACGTTGCTCAAAATTGTTATTATTGTTATTTGTGTCAATATTTTGTGGATATTGAATGTTAGTATTACTTATCGGTTGAAAGTTGGTATCTCTTTGAAATATATTAGGGTTAAATGATAGAGTGTTAAAATTTTCATCATTAGAAGCGAAGCGTAAGCGAAGCTCTTGTTCACCAAATCCATTCTGGCAGTGAGTCACCGCAAATATTTGTGATATGACTAGAACCCGTATCTGTAATAAAACAAAATAAAATATTAAGACGTGACTAATGTCATCACTAGTATACGAGGGAGTATTTTTCCTATTCTGTGACGCGGGTTAGTTTCGAAATGTTTACTATTAATTTCGCAACTATTAATTTAGTAGAAGCACTAGTCATCAGCCAGCAGATTCGGTTGATTTAAGCCTAAAGATCTTGCTGTCCGCTTGCACCCAGTAGGAACAAGTCACCCGTTCAAGTTAATACTAATTAGGTACTGTAATTAACTATTAAGGGAATTCCTGTTTCATTAATAAAAATACATGTTTTATCTTGTTTAGAAATTAGCATGTATGGTATTTAAAAAAAAAGTATAACCCGTTTTGTTTATTTCTGGAAATTCAGCTTTCTTAGGACCACTGTCGATGTGGCATCCGACCTATCCACTCTCATCGCTACCTAAAAGGCCTTCTATTTTCGCTTTGTCTATGGAATGCCAATTTCATAAAAGATTATTATATATATAGATATAAAAGAAGATATAAAAGATTATTATATTATAGTTGTAAATCTAATTAAGAAACAGAGATAATGCTCATTTCGCATTACACATGTAATTAGTCATATCAAGTAGGTATACAAATAAGAATGTTTACATACATGTCGTGCAGTTCTCTAACTATAATTATGACAGTCACGCAAACATTCATGTGAAAAGAAAATTATCTAAATCAAACAGATGTTTAATTATATAATTATGTCGTTCTTATAGTAAAATAATATTAAATAGTAATAATTAGTCAAATAGTGTGAGTTCGTATTATTCAAAAGCTGACTGTTTACTGTAAAACTTGAATTGAAATAGGAAACTCTTTGAAACAGAATAAGAATTTTCCAAATCAATAAACGATGAACACACACAAAAAAATTCTACCCACTAAGATTTGAAAAAAGTACAATAATCCGACGAATTCATAACCTTCTTCTTTTTTACCCATGACGCGGCGACGGAACGGAGATGGTACTCGTATATGCGTTTGGGGTGAGAGGATGTTAGTTTGTTTGTGTGTTCATTTGTGCAAATAGATGTTGCCATTTCTCTCCAAAGCTACCAGTTCGATTTTGATACAGTTTTCAGTTATGAGCCCCCAACAGATATTCTTTTTTTTTTTTAATTATTTTACCCTTTTTCAATTACGTTATAACGCGCCGTGGGTTTTTTCAAAATTTAAAATTTAAATTTAAATTTTGATTTTTGTTTTTTCAGCTGTTTAAAAAAGAAACGACAGCATCAGTTTTGACATAACCTCATACTATCAACTTCATGACATGATGATTTTTCATAATGTATGGTACATTATGAAAAATCAATGCATCTCTTCAATCAAAGAATATTCTACCAGTTTTATTACTGACCACCGGTTAAGGTTGATAAGGTTGATACCGGTTAGGTTGATATTTAGACATTGAGTAATGGATTGATATGATTATCAATCCATTACTCAATGTCTAACATGACGTGTGTGGGTCAACGCTGCGGCGCGCATGCGCGTGCAAGCTCACGGGCGATGGCCTTGAGGTATGCGCATAAGCATTTCGCAAGTGGCGATAGTGAGATCCACCCTCTCATCCATGAATCGCTTTCCCACAACTCGAGTTTGATTTTAACACTATTATTAGACACTCATTGAACAGAATATCTTTTTATGTTATACTAGTGGTCGCCTGCGACTTCGTCCGCGTGGTAATTTGGATTTTTTCCCGTTCCCGTCGCGCCGCGTCATATTTTGAACAATTCACACAATTTCTTTATAAATTGTAGCCTATGTGTTATTCTGATGTATAATCTATATTATTGTAAAGTTTTATTAAAATCCATTCAGTAGTTTTTACGTGAAAGAGTAACAAACAGCCATCCATCCATCCATATATACATACATACTCACAAACTTTCGCGTTTATAATATTAGTAGGATAGATACCTTGGGTGAAAAGATGCGCTGGAGACAGGAAAAAATATTAGCAAAATACATGGATTACTGCTCAAATATGTAGTCTCCTGCTAAATTGAAGTATTTGCGCCGTTTAAGGCAATTTAATTGTTTAGTTTATATAAACACAAACAATTATATATACCTAGGTTGGTATCCTAAGGTTACCTGGAAGAAATCGCTGATAGCAATAAGGCCTCCCTTTGTACATTTAGCTGTAATTTGTCTTAACTTTGTTTTGTAATAAATATGAGGTGTACAATAAAGAATTTTTATGTTATGTTATACTCGTATTGTATATTACGACAGGGGACAAAGCTCTTCATTGTCGAATGTATACCGATTGTATAATGATACCGTCACGTGTCGATGAAAATTATTATGTGACATAGAAACTAGAAAAAGAAACCAATACCTATATGTTTTTGGCGTATTTGGCGTATTTCAACTTCAAACTGTGAAATATATTGCTATTTATTTAAATATTCGTAGTTCAAAGTCACACCGCCGCCGCCGCCTTCATCAGCGTTCCTCGCTCCCACATGATTAGGGCCACTGGACCATTAGTTAGGAACAAAACAATTTGGCGTCTTGATCATTCACTAGACTAAATCTAGTTACGCGGCTGATATGACATTACACTAAAATGTTCAGTTTTTTGCTGTAAAAGCGATCTGCTACATCAATTTTACAAGAAGATGTTTTTACCTTTAATTTCTATCTAATATTTAATAAAATTTTATTAAAAATTTATTTTTAATCCTATTTATTTACAATAATCACAGTATTATATTTGGATGTTTCTATCAACATGGTGTCTAAAGTCCGCGGATCGGTCGAACGACTGACTGTGTTGTCACTCTCCCTTACCGTGGCGCTCGGAAGAGTTTGTCGTTATCAAATAATATCGCAGGAAATTTAAAAAAATGTGTTAATTGAGTCACGCGTTCCGAATTTTCTGCGATATCATTGGTTATCGACAAACTCACCCGATGCCATGCTAATAGGAATCCTGACAATTACTTTTTTATATGTCGCCATGACAACACGATGTACCAAGTTAGATATTGATAAAAAAATGCAAATGCAAAGAGGTTCAATATAATCATTATTGTAATCTTAACATAGTATAAAATAAGTCGGTTCTTGCCGTATGTACCTATGCCTATGCATAGATCTTTAAAACTACACAACGGATTTTATGCGGTTTTCACCAACGGATAGAGTGGTTCTCAAGAAACGTTATTTCTACCTACCTGCATAGCTAATTAAATATATTTTTTTTCTGATCTGAGAATAACGTAAATACCCATAATGTTACCTTTATTTCATTAAGTTCAATACCTATGTATTAATAATTGTGTCTTTTTTATCTAACGCGACTTTGCCGGCGTGAACATTTTGTTAATACACATTAGCAATACGGACCTAGGCCTCATAAGCTAAGCCTGTTATTTTTATATTTCTAACATACAGTTAGGTCTCTTTTCCATTAGACTATGGTATTCTACTTACCAAACTGTCCATCAACACCCGCCATATGTACTGACCTGTTTCATCAACCTCCTTTCATCCATCTTTTCTACGTGCCCAAACCATCTAAGCATCCCTTTATCTAGATCACTACACGCCGCATAGTTCCCGTATCACGCGGCTGTTCCTCACTTTAGCCATACTTTTCAAACTTCTCAGTTTCACACCATACTGCATTTATTTTACTTTCATGCTTCTTCTGCCACACCCAATATTCACTACCGTACAAAAGTGTACTCTACGCACAGCCAGCCTTTTCAGCTGACCTTCTGACCGAACCTTCTGACTGTTCATAAAGGTTTGCAGCGACCCAATTACTTAATTCCTTGCCATAACTCTTCGTTTAATATCAGTGTCATAATACCCTTTATCCCTTGTAAACTTGGACCCTAACTGCATCAACTCTTTCACTCGGTCCACTTTTTCTCCTTCAATCACAGTCACACATTTTTATATTATATCGTACAAAATGTTCAAACTGGTCAATACCCATACCAAAATCCAATCTTAATCATTGTTTTAGCTAGAGATATCCTGGGAAGTGTCCCTCTGAATAGCGAATGCGATATTCAGACTTATAATATTTGCACTAACCAAAATGATCCTACAAAAGTTTTGGAGACAACCAAGGTTATTAATTTTACTGTTGGTTGCAGAAAGTTCTGCAGTAGGCGTAAGGAACCCACAGATGTTAATATTTTTCGTCTAACTTCTTAAACGTTACTTTCAAGGGTGTTCATTGCTGCCAGCATTCTGGGAAGTATTCAGTCAGGACGACGTCAATGAATTGTTCCACAAACTTTGTAAATATTGTAATTTTACTAAATAATACTTATTTAAATGTTTATAAATAGTAAAAAATTCTTGTTTTCATAAACGACATCCACCTTTGTGACATTTTTGAATCCTGATTTCCCTAGTCGATTTATCGATAACGTGTATCGACACTGTTACATCAAAACTGGGCGGTAACTTTTTGTCTTGTCATTATAGTGTTAAAAATGTTGAAAATGTTAATATGTTATTCTTATTGTCATGTGTGAGTTTAGTAGTGGCACCCGATTGGGTTTGAGCGTCTGAGAGTGTGTGCGTGTCGATGAACCCCCCACACCAAACATGGCTGACATTTATGTATCAGGAAAATGCATAATGGCCCCTCCCGTCGTATACGACGACCGTGTTGCTCTATGTTCCAAGTTCGCTACATAATCGAATTGGATGTTATAGTAAAGTCATAGATTTCCGATAAGAGGGGTCGTGCAAAGCTTCACATAATAGAAAGTTTATACTGGTTGAGAGGCTTTCGTTTCGTGACCATTATACATTCAAGGTAGGATACTACCAGTAAGGGTGAAGGGGCAAACGTATATGTTAACAACTAACTACGTATTATGTGTTGATAGATAGTAATGCTCTTGAATAGTTACCCTATAATAAGTGCTTCGGTGGCGTAGTAATAGTTTCTTCATCAGTCATTAGTTTCATAATGTGGCTTTTGGTCACGTAATATTCTGAATATTCTTTTACCACCCTTATAAGTAGGTATAGTTGTAACTTGTAAGTAGCTACCTATAGTTGCATGGGCGTAGCCAGGTACAGGCAGGGGGAGGGGGGGGTTCGGTAGAGCATCGGCTTTCGACTCCGGTTCGATTCCCGGGTCGAATCAAATATTTGTGTAATCCATAAATGTTTGTTTCGGAGTTTGGATGTATTCTATGTATTATGTATGTAATGGTAAGTAAGATGTTCAAATTTTTGAAATAATTGCATCATTCTCGCAAAAATATAAGACATTAAAACCTCAACAAATGTTTCACCTCTAAACGAGGCATTCTCATTGTTCTCTCTGTTTGCGAGAATGATGCAATTATTTTAAAAAGTTTGAACATCTTACTTACGAAGCATCCATGTCCGGTAACGATCTGCGTCGCACGATACGTGAGGTCACCATGCCGCCTCTGCAGCCACTCGTTCATGATCGGTCTCACCGCCGCGATGACGGTTGTTCCCCACATTGGTTGCTCAAGTCGCACCCTCCAAGTCTCCATGAGATCCTGGCGGAGTTGGAACCGCTGGTCCTCGATTTCTCGAGTCGCAGGCCTGTGGTCCCTCTCCAGCGCCTCCTTGTGTCATTGAAACAATGACGCAAGGGCTCTCGCTTCCAGGTCCCATTGAGGAGTTCCGGCTAAGAGACATGCAGCCTCTCCGGAGATCGTGCGGTACCCCCGTATGGTTTTGACGGCCAAGGTTCGCAAAGGTCTGTTAAGGAGCGTTCACCCTGACCGCCAATCTATCCGCCCATACGGGAGCCCCGTATAAGGCCATACTCCGCACGATCCCATTTATTGTGCCTAAATAGTATAAGTACTCTTTAGAACATCTTTGACTATATTTATGTTAATCAATAAAGGTGTTGACATTTACGATTTACACTTTTTTTTAAACGACGAAATGAAGGAGGTTCTGAATTCCTTGGAATCTGTCTTATTTAGAATAAAATTGATTTTTCTAATCTTTCGAACCACAACCTTTTAACAAGCGCTCAGTTCAGGGTCTAAATGCTATGTCGCTACTTAGTCGCTTTCTGAATTGAGATGAAAATTATCCGTGTAAGTAAAGTAAGTAGGTATTCCATCCCAACGACGCGGGATTCTCATCCCGACCAAACCCCCGTAGGTTGGTCAAAGTCTGCCGGGCGCCACTGGAAATACCTTCTGCGAGCGAGACAGAGACGCCCGGCAACGGACGTGAGAGTGGAATTTAAAATAAGAATTATATTAAAAACATTAAAAAAATTAATTCTAACTTCAATTTATTTCTTAATTCAGAATCTTCCACGAAATGATAACTTATTTAAAGACAACATTTGTCATTTATATTTATTACCGATAATAGTAAATACATAAACGTAGACCATTAAATGCGAGATGAATGAGACGCAACATTCAAATGAATAGGTTCTATAACGCAATAACTAATGTTGTAAATAGCATTCACTTTAAATTTATTGTTATTTATTTTATGTTCATCATCTAATGATGATGAACATAAAATAAATAATTAATTTTCAGCCCCATTTGACGCCCACTGCTTGCCATAAGCCTACCCCAAAGAAGGGGGAATTCAGCTTACATATACCACGCTCTGGCCAGATGGGTTGATATAGAGTTTTATGTCGAGTTTTCCTTACACATACTTATACAGCAATGGACATGGTCTCGCGGAATTAAAAAGAAAAAAAAAACACATACTGTCTGAATACATATTAAATATACATAGGAAACACCCAAACTCCGAAACAAACATTTGTGGATCACACAATATTTATAGAATTCTATTTAATCGTTTAACATACGTACATAAAAATAAACTTTTACTATTATATATTGTACTTCGACTTAATAGGTACCACCTATACGTTTATCTAGGTATAAGAGCTATAAGTAAGTTGTCAAGATAGGTAACTTGTTATAAACAAGGACTGAAAGCCCATAATATTAAATTCTAACGTCAAAGGTCGAAGAGACATCGAGTCTTCGGATGTTTTCCGTTTCTCTGCCCTTTCTGGTCACGGTTTCACCAGTGGGTTGTGCAGGGAAAGTAAATTTCCGAACATGCCATGACGCTTTAGCACTAACTACCTGTATAGACCGGGTGTTTGACTTAGTGTGGGAACAACGATAGGAAAACTGACTCGTAATAATGGTTGATTTAATGAAAGTGCAAGTTGAATAACTAGCTTGTTGGCGATAATTTGTTACTGTTGTGGTATAAAGTTGCCATACTGATTTCTTTAATTGTTACTCGCTGACGGACGAATAAAAGCTTTGTGTAGTACTTATTTACTTTTAGAATAAGTCTCTTTTAGAAGTTTGAATATGCTCCTAATAATACCTACTAAGCAAAAAGTGTTTTTAGTGTCGGCAAACTAATTGTAGGATAGAGAGCTTAAAATGGATTCGGGTTATTTATTTCTGTTAAAAAACGACCTATCGCTTATTTAGATGAAAATAATGTACTTGATGTTTATACATAGGTATAATTTTCTTGTTGCAAAGATATTTAACTACACAGTGGTTGTTATAAGTGATAAGAACATTAGAACCAATGCATGGACACATTCAACCAATCATATCGAGTAAAGACAACACTGGCTCTTAGGATTTTTACAATTAACTTTAATTTATCTAATAATCAATCATTCATCGATTTAAATCTGTGATTGTAATATGTTGATTATTAATTAGCCATTAAGGTTGCCCAGCCTTACGAGAAATTAGGCTTGATTATATGCAATTTCATAAATACTTTTAATAAAAAAATGTAGGTAAAAAATATAAGTAAAAAAATCAAAAAGTTATAATGTTTCTAAATAAAATTTTATTAAAATTGAGCACATTTAACTACATGCGTGTTAAACGGTTATTAAATTTTATTGTTTTGACATTTGACCATCATTTGTTTAGAGATAGTACAAGCATTTTCTCGCGTCTTCACTCGGTCATTATTTGGAACTTGCATATTTTATACATGAAACAGATTTATAAGAACATAAGTCTTTAGTCGTTTTTATGAGATAAACAAAATATTGTTTTTTTGGCCCCACAAGCAGAATAAGTGAAATGTATCAATACCTTACTTCACACAACCTTCATCTCTATGGATGACAAATTCATTATGATACTTGTAAGTATCATAGTGAATTTGTAACCGCATAAATCATTTCATAAATTCCATAATCATAAATTTGGCTGTTTCTCTAATGAATTTAAATAATCTATGACAAAATCAAAAAGGTTCTTTTGTAGACATAGTAAAAAGGTTACCATTAGCCTCATTTTACATTACATTTTACATAATTTATAACATATTTATAAATGTTTATAGTTTATTGCAATGAAGTAGGACAATGTCTAATATAAACGGGACCGAATTATGTAAGTGAGTCATATAATATCGTAGAGAAAGCGTGTTAGAGATTAATGTTCGAACGAAAAAACATGGAATCTCAGTTTCTTAATAATATGTTTCTGTACTGACATTGTTATTACAATATTTAACATGTTAAATTGTAGTTGAATTCGGTCTTTGTTTCACGTAATTATTGTAACGGAAGTTAAATCATCTTGCTTGTAAACAGAATCATCATCAAGTGTATTATTTCTGTAAAATAAGGTGTGTGTTCGGTGCATAAGCCGTTAGAGAGAGGTATACTTTTATTATGTACCTCTCTACTTTTATTGTGTTGTGAGTTTTATTGTACACCTTTAGGTGTAGGAGTTTGGATTTTAGGACCCACTGCATCTTCTTTTCGGTTGAAAATTATTCAACAGAGAAATTCCCGAATTGCGCGAATAGAATCGCTTTCGTTTACATGAAATAACAATATACGACAATGTAAGTACTTTCTATATGATCAATTTCATTATCACCAACTGTCAACAACTAAGCCGGTGAGTTATCGTACGATTTGTATCCAGACACATTGTCCTCAGTAGTTAAAAAAGTGAGACCAGTGGGGAATTGGATACTGAAAAAATCACTTTTTTATACAATACCTTTTTCATACGGCAGACTCAGTATATAATTCAATCGTACTAATTACATCTATCATAGAACTCAGGTCTATAATACTGTGGCTATTGAACTCTATCTAATGGAGAGTTCACATGCACATTAAAGCGAGGTGTAAACACTGGTAATTTTGTTTAATCACGTGTTGCTGTGTGAATTACTTAGTTCCTATATAATTAAGCGATTGAGTTGTATGTATGTTCTGTGTGTTAGAATTTCTTCGTAAGTTTGTAAGTGCTTTAATTTACAGGTAATATTGTGAGGTACAACAGGACTGATTGAATATTTTCTACGCAAAAATAATAATAATAAATATTTTTGGACATTCTCACACAACGTCATTCAGCCCAAATTAAGCTAATATAAGCTGTGCTATGGGATCTAGACGACTGATAAACAAAATTATATATTTCTAAATACAAACATATTGTACATAGAAGACACCCAAACTCCGAAACAAATATTTGTGGCTCACACAAATATTTGTTGTCGAATCGAACCTGGGACCTCAAGTACGGCAGTTGCATACCACTGCGACATCGAGGCAGTTTAAAACACAAAAACATTAGTTTTTACTCTGTCAATAAAGAAATTATCTAGGTTCTCTTGGCACGAACAGTACAAATTTACATTAACACGCCATTATGAATGATTAAGATATGTAAGTACATTATTGAAACTTTCAACATATTCTTTGATTTTAATCCATAAAAAATAATATGATTTGATTTGGCACTAGCTTGAAGATCAAAGACATCCTCACATTCAAAACTGAATTGTTAATATTTTAAGTATTTAATTTTACACAGAATCAACACTACTTAATACCTAAATATTATTTTACTATGTAAGTATTATCCTCTTCATTAAAATGTTTAATATTAAGAGGATAATATGTATTTGTAAGACTACCTATTATTCATCACTGACCAGATGTACATATCTACTTATCGGTAAATAAAACTAGCCAAATATTAAAGACCGGTCATGGTTCATCTGTGAAATTGTATAGGTATTTAATTATGTGATATCCAATACATATTATGTCTCGCAACTTTTATGTAACACTATTAATCTCTTGACAGTTAGAAATCAGACAAGCTCTGAATAACATTCGATGTTCTTATAACCTCAAACGTGAGAATTTGAATCTCGAATATTTACTTGTTATTGACCGAGCGAGCGAAGCGTCTAAATTTCGAGATTGGACAATTTTGCTTACGTCCGTCTGTCTGTCTGTATATGATTCGGGCTAGCAGCCACAGTTTTTATCCGATCTTCACGAAACTTGGCACAAGTGTTCCTTGATTTAATATAATTTTTTCATCGCGAGCTTTTTGGATTTAGGGAAAATATGGTTAAATAATGTTTTAATGTTTTTCACGAAACTTGGCACAAGTTTCCTTTAGAAACAATATTTTTAGTGGAGATTTTTTATTGAGGAGAGGGGGCGGGGGGTTAAATCCCAAAAAAATATTTCTACTGTGAGTACTAAAGTCTACTGTTCGACCATAGGGCGCCCACTAGTGTAGGAAAATATCGAATATTTAAAACTTTATAATATCACAGTAAACGGCAACCCAAAACAAACGACCCCTTAGGGCTATTAGGTCAAATTTTCGATTTTTTGGCTAACCTCCAGATTGAGGGACATTCCCCATTTCTATATAGTAATGTGGCCTACGCAAGTTTTAAGTTCGCCAAAGAATTTTACTAATATTCATCTTTCAAGACAGTGAATAAACTATTTAGAATAATGACAAGTTATGGCTGTTACATAAATATTCTGATTTATTCATGTGTGATGCAAACTCTTTTTGTAAAAATGACAGCGTTACGTTTGAGGTGTAAGTTTAATAAATTATTGATACTCAAGAATTAGCCATATTAGCGTATTCGATAATATTTTAAAACCTACAATATATTTTATGAAATTCCAACAGTTCGTCTCGGTGTCGGACTGGTAGTATTTTTAACTAGAAAGTAAAATAAAAAAAAACCTAATAATATTACGTTATATTTTACGTTTTAAATAATATTTTTGTAATTGGTTTAGTAATTTTTGACTATATATTTAGTAACAAATAATAACATTTTACAAAATGTTTTCCTGTACAATACAGTATTCGATATTTACGTATTTAAATGTAGATGTTTGGTAAGGTTAGGATTATATGGGTACGTTAAAAAAATATTTAAAAATTATAATAATTGTAATTGCTCAATTGTACCTACAACTACACGTGCAGTCTGAAATTGAAAATTTATAATATATTAGTTAGATAAGTTAACTGGATTATTATTATTTGTTAGGTTATTATTATTACGCCGGCAGCCGGACGGACGATCCACCCGCGACTCTTGCGGGCCATTTCGTCCATTTCCCCAGTTCTCCCCTTGGGGAGATTGTGGTTGATCCAGCTCTCACGGCACCCCGTCGAATCTTCTTGTGTCCTTAATAAATCTAATTATCTGTTCCACCTTCAGATTGCTAATGTCTTCCTCGTATAGTCTGTCCGACCCTAGAAGTTCCCATCTGAGCAATGAGTACATGGGACATTCAGCCAGCAGGTGGAAGCTTGTTTCATCGCTGTCCATGCACTCTGGGCATTTTGGGTCGGTTTTCACTCCTATCTCTGTCAGGTGTCTATTTAGTCGACAGTGTCCTGTTATGACTTCTATGGCGAGTCTCATGTTTCCTCTTGGGAGTTTCATGATATGACTCGTCGTTCTCTTATCCATGCCCTTGATGAAGATTTTCGACTGTCTCATTCCAGTCGAGGTATTCCATCTTTGGTTGTTTTCTGCTTTTATTCTGTGGCTGATTACTCCTTTGGCGATTTTATGCGCAATGGGCAACCGGGGTTCCGGTCCCACAAAGTTTACGTCAGCACCTTCTCTGGCTAGTTCATCGGCCCGCTCGTTGCCAGGGTTTCCCTCATGTCCGGGTACCCAGGCAATCGTTAGGTCGGTGTTCTCGGCCAATCTATCTAATGATTCCTTACATTCCTTGACTGTTGCTGATTTTGTCTCCACTTTGTCAAGCGCTTTCAGTGCCGCCTGGCTATCGCTGTATATGGTCACCTTTCCCGTTATGGTCAGGTGTTCCATTATTTCAACGCATTCCTTTATGGCATATATCTCTGCCTGAAAGACACTTGCAAATCTTCCTAGGGGTATTGACCTGTCCATTTCAGTTCCGTCTTGGCATTTTAAATGCACTCCGGATCTTGATAGATTGGTCAATTCCTTTCTTGAACCGTCTGTATAGCAGATAGTATTACTGGGATCTATCCGCCCTTCTTCTCGTGTCCCTATATGTATTCTGTATTTTTTGTCAAAATTTCTCACCTTCCTGATAAGGTCATTATTGGATAGGATCATTGACAACTTTTCTTCGTAGTTCTTGCTTATGCTTGCATGACCTTTGTCCGTGAAATTTGTTAGGTTATTGTTGAGTCATTGAACTATGCAAGATGAATTATAGTTGTTGAATAGCCGCTTGGAATTTCGGTGAGTCCTAATTGTAGTTCAGTCCAATAACTAGTGTAGTTCAGTACTATGACTAGTTTCTTGAAGAAATCTCGCACTTTATCAACCGATTCTTACAAACTTCTAGGATATGTTGATGATACTATAAGTATAGTAGCCTAAACTATTGCGGTCACTTAGTGTCGAAACATGCATATTTTATAACCAGTAGTCCATAGATAAGCCTTTAGATTAATCTTAGTTTGACCCTGGTCTGGTGAGCTGTTAGCTATTTTAAAATAATGATGTTATCAGAAAGAAGAGTAAAAAATATTTTCTTTCTGATTTTAATCATATAAATTTTAATAGAAAAGTAATTACGTTTTGTTAAGAAATGTATCATGATTCAAATAGTAATAAAATGTTTTATTATATTACAAGTAAAAGCAGTCGGGGTTATTAGACTGTAAACGTCTATTAATTTCGTTTTCAGTTTTATCATTAATTTTTGCCCAGACTTTATTGAGACGTTAATTTTAGAGAAAGTTATATAAATTTATATATTTTAAGTTAGAATTACAATTCTAACTTAAAATAAACACTAGATTATGTTTTATAGTATACATACTATAAAACATAATCTAGTGTTAATACATACAAATAAGTGTTATAAAAGTTGACGAGCGACGCAACGTTGTGAATCAGGGGTCAGCAAATTCAATTTGAATAATTTATCAGTTATGTCTTGAATGAAATATTTATAAGTTTATAATATTAGATTTCTACAAAGATAATATTAAAATATTGTAACACTTACGGTACGTAACACAGGTAACATTTTCACGTGAAAATTTTTACAACACCAATCAACACAGTTCAATACACCATAGTTTATTCACTAACACCGTAGTCCAATTTGTCGTAAAGGGTTGTAATCAGGGGTTGGTGCGGCCGTGTGGTAGTTCCAGCAGTCGAGGAGTGAAGTTCAAGGCTACTCTGAGTTAGGTTTATATACGGGGGTAGCGGACCGTGGAAGATCGCTTGTGTGAGTGTTACATTACTGCAGTGGGTTGTATGACCATGCGGGATGCCAAGTACGCACACTTATACAGCTATTTCTTAAGCCTATTCTAAACATTGTTGTGTCTTCAATCACGTCGGCTAGCTTAATCTAAAATTAGATTTAAAATTCCATTCATTTCAATATTTAAACGATTTATACAAATTGCTGTAAAAGTGTTGCATCCATTTACGACATATGCCTATAAAATTATAATCTCATTAATAATATATGTGAGTCTATTTATAATATTGCAAAACGACCAGAGTTTGTAATAATCAAATGTTTAAAACTGCCGTTAAATAACTTGGTTTTAGTGTTAATCTGAAGCTTAAAGATAAAAATAGTACATTATATTAATTTTAAAATGTGAACACAGTTTTAATAATTAGCACAAGAAAATACATTCAATTGAATTAATATACAAAACCATTTCTTAGCCTGTCTGCCTGTTGTTCTGATCAATGAAATTGCTGGACCAATTTTAGGGGGTCTTTCACTGGCAGATAACCGATGATATAAGAAATAATAGGACTTAGGAACTTGAAAATAATACCTAATAGCGAATACCTAGTATAGACTAGGTATTCACCGGAACGCGGGCGGTTACCTCGTTATAAATAAGACGGAGAACGTAATTAATAACTCAAAAACTATAAAAGCCACATATACCAAAACTATACAGCAAAGCACGTTAATGTGTTCTATCTGCAGCCAAATTTCAAGTGGATACGTTTAAAATTGCGACCGGTATCGTTTTACATACATTTTCGATCGGGCCCATCTTAGAGAAGACTCCGCTACGCTCCGTCTTAACCACGCGGGGGCGTCGCGTAGTTACTTGTATTTTGGTGTGTTTTTAAATATTTTCCTATAGCTCGGACTGCACAAATTCCATTTAGTAGTATGTAACATCTGTCCTGGCTGTTAGAGTTTTGGTTTTAATTACAGAGTGGTTATGAATTATCTATAGTTCCCGGTAACGGCAATAAACTTGCCACCTATTATGGCATAAAATTACTGTCAAGTTGTGGCTGTGCAATGCAACTCTGCCTAATCCTTCGGGGAAATAGGTGTGAAGTCATGAACATTTTTACTTTATTGCCATGATGTGGATGTCCTTATTTTTGCCGACACCAATTTTATAATAGGTCTTATGCACCTCTGTCTATAATATAGGCGTGATGATGTGTATGTATATAGGTGAGCTCGTGGTCTAGTGGTAATCGACAATGTTAACACATTACAAAGGTTAAGCAACATCGAGTCTGGCCGGTCTTAGGATGGGTGACAATTTTTAAGACATTGAGACCCCTCCGTGCCTCGGAGAATACGTTAAGCCGTCGGTCACAAAAAAAACATCTATGGCAGTCGTTAGGGGTAATTGGAACCCTAAATCAAAAATCCGACTAGTCTTACTACAGAACTTAGATATCGCCCATGGGTTGTGAAGGTCAGATGGCAGTCGCTTCACGGAAAATATCGAAGTTCAGCTGAATCACAGTTAGACTGGATAGCCGACCCCAACTGAGTTGGGAAAAGGCTCGGTGGATGATGATGTGTATGTATATAAGATAGTGGTATATCGGGTTTGAACCAATACACTTTTACGATAATCGTGCAAGATCCCAATAAAGGTATAACTACATGGGGAATTTATTGCCTCTAAGTAACGTAATGTGCATCTTCAAAGTGCGCTAACATTTCCCTGCAGCGAAACTAAACGAATTATTGTGTACCTTAACATTTACTTGAATGTTACGTAACAAGGACTTTTACATTCTCCGATATTATGTTCAAGTGATTTTTATGAGAACGAACACGAACGTATGTTTTAAAAGGAATTATAATGTTTCCCTCTAATATAAAAAAACTCACGATAAACACGATTAAGGAGTTCTTACTTAGTTTCTTGGAAATTGGATAAAAAGGTGACCACTCGGGACTGAAATATACAGAGTTACTCGTATTTGTAATTAACTAGATAACCCTGTATACAGACATACAGACGAATGTGTATGGTCAGGAAATGTAGACGCTTCGCTCGCTTGGTCAAGTGTTATCTAATTAAAAGTAAGTTGATTTTAATAGTCCGAGTGTTGAGTCCGAGACGCCCAGGACTTTAATTGGCTGTGCCACAGCGGCTGATTTGATGTCTTTCATCAACATTTCATCGCAACGTAACGGGTTTCAAATTTAGTTTTTAAAATTATAATATAGCTGCTTAGTTTATTAAATTAATTCGGTCCTTTTGGACATAACCAGTTTCTAGAGTGCCCGATGACGGCAATAGACTTGCCCCATATTACGTGGGACTAAAAATACTGGCAAATCGTGGGTGTGTAATGCGCCTCTGCCTACCCATTTGGGGATATAGGCGTCATATATGTGTGTGTATGTAATTTTAATAGAAACAAAACAAAATAAATAATCGGATACGACGCGACTATCGTATGTAGTAAAGGTCGTTAAATTTCCTTACTCTCACCGTAACTGCCGTAACTTCCCTAAGCATAAATCGACCATGCTATCAGTATATCTAGAAATTCTAACTATTGTTTATTAGTTCAATTGCAAACACGTAGTACCTCAGTATGGCACCTAATTATATCACGGTACTAGCTTCGATGGTCAAAGTCAGCCGGGCGCCCTGGGAGAGAGACGCCCGTCAACGGACGTGGGAGCACGTCAAATAGTTTAATTCCGAATACCCGCGGGAGCATATTCCCGGGATAAAAAGTAGCCTATTCGTATATGCTTTTGTATGCATTTAGTGAAATCTGTTAATTTGGAAGTACACACTTTTAATTCACGATTTAATTTATCTGTTCATCCGGAAAACACGGTTCGGGCGAATCTGAATAGTACTAGTTTAAAGATATACATGATACAGTACTTAAACAGTCTTGATAAGATTTAACGATAGATATGCATAACTACGTGTTACACACGTACTTAATACATTTGTTTTCAACAAACAAGTACAGGATTTTCTTCCTCGAGGTCGAAGTATGAAATTAATTAATAATCTAAGGTCAATAACGTAATACACTTTCATTTTAATATGCTTAAAGAATAGACATAAACGCGCTACGTTGCAGAATTAGTAATTTCATATTTCAATTGTATCTATTTAGAACCGGTGAATTAACAAAACGACTGGCGGAAACGGTATACACTAAACATCTCTGATAGCCCCTAAATTTGTTGGTCCTACGTAATAGGTGTAGACTCTAGAAGAGACGACGGTAGGGGGAGATCTCTTGAATCTAGAGGAGATGAGGTTGGTGTTTGTCTCTAATATCTTGTTAAGACTCTATGCACCCATCTCTGTTGATATGTATTAGTATTTATTTCCAAAACTTCTTTGCTCGGACTAAATAGACTCTATTTAGTGTAGTTGGTAGATGTTACCAACTACCCACTGTGCAGTCCGGGCTCCCATGGCTATTATAGTGTGACACCTCAGCCCCCCACTGGCGCGGAAAGTGGCGAAAATACTTTCCGCGCTTAATGATAAAAACCTTTGTAACAACTTAAATATAGCAATAATCTATAAAACTTTTAGATTAGGTAGAAGTGAAATCCGAAATAAAAAAAATAAACAAAAATCTCAAGAGGGTATTCGGTGTAAATTTGTTTTTGGAACGTATTTGCCCCAGGGATGGCAGAGTGGCTATACTAAATTCTGGATGTTGGTATTTTGGGTTGAATTCCAGAGTGGATCTTGATTATCTATAGTGCCCGATAATTGTGATAGGATTGCCTCCTATTACGTGGGACCTACAAAACTACTGTCAAAGTGGCCTGCTCCTTCAGAAATATAGGCGTAATGTATGTTTGTTTATTATCTACATCAACAATAATTGGTACCTCTACGTCTTATTACAGCTATTGTTCTGTGGTTCAGGGTCAATAACCTAAACTGGAATTATAACAATAAACTCGTAAAAGGCAATATCTTAGAAAACCGATACAACTAATAAAACCCTTTATCGTAATAACTAGGTGTCTTGTTTTTAATCGGCAATCACTATTAATTTATTCTAGCTTCAGTAGCGTTTGTATTACATAGCAGGCTTTTTCATTAAATCTCTAATCTTACGTTCAATGCGGGACGCCCTGGATACACCTCAGGAGGAATAACTATAGTGTACTGGTTTTTTTTTAATTTCGGCAAGACCGCGGCCACTCCCATGGCCATTGCTGCAGGTGTCTATGGTGACACCCGAAGGTATTTCCAATGGCGCCCGGCGAACTTTGGCCACGACCTGTGTGGCCCCTTCGGGTTGTGTACTGGTGTATTATATAGGAGACCAGCGGATACCTTCTAGCGGAATTCGGTTAAAATTTATATTCCTGTTCCCGTTAGGATACTATTATTTCAATGGTTCTTAATATAATCTTTTTATGGTTCCGTACGGAACCCTTATAGGACCACTTTGTTGTCCATCTGTCTGTCTGCCAAGTCTTACACTCTTTTTCTCAGGAAGGCGTGGAGGTATCAAACTGAAACTCATACCTCAAATACTCAGTTCTTCTGTCCTGTAGAAAAAATCAAACTTCTAAGCCAACGCATCAAAAGATACGGCCGTTTGTGCTGCAAATGTTCATCACTCGCAAGGGAATCAAAAACTACAAGTACCTACTTCCCGTGAACTAAGAATCTTGAAATTTGTTAAGAAGCAATGTTTAATAGAACAGATAAAGAGAAAATTCCAAAAAGCATACACTTTTATGTTTGTACGGAACCCTCGGTGTGCGAGTCCAACTCGCACTTGGCCAATTTTTATCTATGAAACACACACTACGAACCAAAATATACAATACACTCCTTGTAGATATTCAGTCATGGATGTAATAAGTATTAATTGTTTCCATGCATTCAATTGAATGATGTCAATACAATTATAAATATTAACGTTAGACGCCAAAATGTGACGAATTAATAATTGTCGACGTTTGACAATAAATGACGTTATGTTTTTAAGGTTCAATCAACTTTAGTGTTTGATTGAAACAAAAAAGCTAGGGTTTATTTAGTTTTGTTATAATCACTACATATTATAAAACAAAGTCACCCGTTCTGTATGTACGCGTAGATCTTTAAAACTACGCAACGGATTTTGATGCGGTTTTCACCAATGGATAGAATGGTTTTTGAGGATGTTGTGTTAATTATATGTTTATTTATATGGCACAAGTGCAATTCCCAATGACCACGTACAAACATTACTTCAGATATGTCGCTACCGGGAACTTACATTATATTAGCTAGTGAGTCAACTTGCGTTTTTTGAGGTAGTTTTCTTGAAAATTACATAAAATACATGTACAATAAACAACTTTCATTACTTTGAATGCCAATACCACAGATACCGAGATAATCTAAGTTCCGTCCGTTCCAATTTACTACAGCCAGATGTAATGATAGGTTTGCTAGAGTTATAAGCTTTACTTGTTCCTGATTCCTTAGTTACTACGTAAGTTACGAAACAACCGGAAATTACCGCATAGTATCAGGAAATGAGAGTAAAATGGGTACACCCAGTTGTTCAACCCCAGGCTTATACATTAGCAATACTAGTTTTTATACAATAAATACCCAGTAGCAATTAGTTTTCTAGTAAAGCTTCTTTAACCGTTTATAGAAGGTGGGTCGATTGAATAGAAGGGGTCCCTGTAATATTATGGTTACGTTTACGTAATAAACACCACACGTGCTTCGGTGGCGTGGTCGGTAATGCATCGGCTTTCGACTTGAAGCCTCGGGTTCGATTCCCTGGTCGAATCAAATATGTGTGTGAACCACAAATGTTTGTTTCGGATTTTGGGTGTTTTCTATGTATATTATTTATGTCTTTAGTTTATAAGTATATTTATCTGTTGTCTAGATCCCATAGCACAAGCTTATAGCTTAGTTTGGGCTAGATGACGTTATTTATTTATTTTATTTATAATTTTTGTACATACACACAAACAAAAAATAAGAAACAGAAGTAGAAAAGAATAAAGTGAGCATGGTACAAGGGCATTACTTATTCCTAAAGGAATCTCTTCCAGTAGGCCTGAGAGGAGAAATAAGAGTGAAAAGGCTAAGTGTGTGCAGTGCAAGTAAATAAATAAACCTACATATACTATGGGTGCTATAATATATATATAGCTAAATATATACTGAGCTAAATACACAATACTTACATATATAGCTAGGGTAAAGAGGACAGATAATATGCTTTGACTTGTGATGTGTAAGAAAAACCAAAATTGTTTTTTTTTTTAATGTGATTCCTACCTAAACCATCTGGCTCAGTCGAATTGGGGACCTGGAAAGAGTCATTTCATCCTTTTATAACAAACTCAAATTAAACGCAACTAAAGAACTTAATTAATACTAATTTAATTTTCAAGTTTCTACTAAAACTGCATAAAACTATATTTATGCTATTAATAGGAATTGATTTAATTCTTCAGAGTACTATCCTTCTACAGGGTGTAACATTAATATGGGTCAGTGAGCGAAAGTCTAAAACTATAAGACTTACAAAGATCTGTTCTTAGGAACCGTGTCATCGATTTCAGTAAAAATAAAAACTGCATTAACATATTTAAAAAAAACTTGTGCTCAGATCGGGAATCGAACCGGGATTTTTTGAAAAAAATTTATAAACTGAGTATGCAGTTTTTATTTTTACTCAAAACCTAACTCAAGACTTTTTAAATTTTTAAAGTAAATTTTTTTATTTTTTGTAAACAGTACTTATGCAGCTTTTTTTACTAAAATCGGTGATATGGTTCCTAAGAACAGATCTTCGTAAGTCTTATAGTTTCAGACTTTCCCTCACGGACCCATATCATTGTTACAACCTGTATAATACGAGTATGTCCGTTACATTAAATAGGTACCTCGTTTACGATACGTCTCAAAACGAGAGACATCTATTGAGTTTCTTAGGAAACATATAAAAAATGAGTAAACGACGAATGTCATGATGCTTGAATAATGATAAGAGATGACTCCACTGTAATAAACGTTCTGAAAATAAGATACATGATAAATATGAATGAATGAATACTTGGGTATTTAAGTGCTTTAGTCTGAAAATAAATAGTTTGTAGAGCAACAGACAGTAATTACAAAATTTTTACAAAAAATATTTGTACCTGATGTGCAGATTTTAAATTACATATGGACAAGTAACGCCATCTTGTATATGTTAACGGATAGTAGAATCCAAGTACTTATGTATAATCTTAAACGTTTTCGTTGTAACAAGAGATGGCGTTGCTAACGTATATCTTTCTTAGTAGGTGCTAAAGGGCCAATAATAGCCATATCACCATCTCCAGGCCTCAAGTCATCCTCACGGCTCTAGACAGACGGACGAGGTTAAAGCAAGAATACTCAAAGGGCACAGAAACGGTGTGGGGCTAACAGCGCCTTGCAAAATGTGGACATAATGCTCATTTCTGGCCTATGGAAACAAGTCAGAGATAAAAGAATGTTTCTCTTATTTTCTTCTTTAATAAAAAAAAAATAACGCTTCGCTCAATACGAAGCCGCGCACTGTTTACAGCAGCGTAGCTTTACCTAGTACCCAATCTACAACATTAGTGCGAGTGGCGAGACGAATGACGAATGAGAAAAAACGAGAGAATGAAGTATTATAATTCTATAAAAATTGTCACTCTTCATTGTCAGCATCAAATAATACTTGTAATGGTAAGTAAGATGTTAAACTTTTTAGTTGTGTTCTCAGAGAGAACAGCCCTCTCCGAACTGGCTGTTCTCTCTCAGTCAGTCTTGATAATGCCTCGTTTAGAGGTGAAACAATTGTCGACGTTTTATTGTCTTTTAATTTTGCGAAAATAATGCTATTATATTTTAAAAAGTTGTTCCATCTTACTTACCATTACTTTGTCATGGATTTTCGCCAGGTAACTCCTGTTTCCATCCAATATTTAAATAATACTTACACAAACCTAGTACAAAAACGGTTTGCGCAAGCTTAATTTGTACTAGGATGCTTTACTTTTTAACAAACAAACCATGACAGTACATCAAAATGTATTTATTCCATAACTTACGTACTAGTGGTTCTGTGAACCGTAGACTTCGGGAGCGGCTTTGTTTATTCTTTTTCTTCTTCAATTTTCTTTATTACTCTTTCATTTGTCATCCAATCCAAAAAATATCTTGGAACATCTTCTGTGGAACATCGGCTACGACTGGGTGCTGCGGGGTGCGTTACCTGAGGGCGTCGGCGTAACGTGCTACGCCGACGATACCCTCGTCACGGCGCGGGGTGCAACGTACCAGGAGGCAGCACTCAAGGTCACGACGGGTGTTGCTCAAGTCGTGGGTCGGATACGGCGGCTGGGACTGGAGGTGGCGTTGCACAAGTCCGAGGTTCTGTGTTTTCACAGACCTCGGAACGGTCCACCTGAAGGTTCCAGCATAAATGTGGGAGGCGTTAACAGCGGTAACAAGCCCTCGATGAAGTATCTAGGGATCGTACTTGATAGCCGATGGAACTTCGGACCACATTTCCGAAGTTTGGTCCCCAAGGTGACACAGGGACCCAACCTAAAGGGACCCAACGCTTCCTGCAGGAGACTGTACCTGGGGATCGTGCGGAGTATGGCCCTATACGGGGCTCCCGTATGGGCGGCGCGGTTAACGGCCAACAACTCAACGCTCCTTAATAGACCGTTGAGGACCTTGGCCGTCAAAACAATAAGGGGCTACCGCACGATCTCCGGAGAGGCTGCATGTCTCCTAGCCGGGACCCCTCCATGGGACCTGGAAGCGAGAACCCTTGCGTCATTATTCCAATGGCGCAAGGAGGCGCTGGAGCGGGACCACAGGCCTGCGTGTCGAGAAATCGATGACCAGCGGTCCCAACTCCGCCAGGATCTCATGGAGTCATGGAGGGTGCGACTTGAGCAACCCAAGTGGGGTACCACCATCATCGCGGCGGTGAGACCGATCATGGACGATTGGCTGCAGAGGCAGCATGGTGACCTCAAGTATCGTGCGACGCAGATCGTTACCGGATCTACGCCC
Organism: Nudaria mundana; assembly: GCA_963556515.1. Lineage (NCBI taxonomy): Eukaryota > Metazoa > Arthropoda > Insecta > Lepidoptera > Erebidae > Nudaria > Nudaria mundana. The sequence continues at coordinate 13,596,033 of OY748298.1, forward strand.
AAGACCATCGACCCCCATGATCGGGGCCTGAGGACGGCGGGATCGCCACCCGTCGTCCTTACAGAAGCAGGCTAGAAGGGTTGCGTGCTGCGGGGCCTTTGCCCCATAGCACGCAACCAGATTCACTCACTGACGCGGGATAAAAGCCTACCCCAACGACGCGGGATTCTCATCCCGACCCAACCCCCGCAGAGACCACAGAGGTGGTCAAAGTCCGCCGGGCGCCAATGGAAATACGTTCTGATTGTAAACAGTGACGCCCGGCAACGGATGTTAGAGCGGCCGCGGCATTGGGCCGCGGAACTTAAAATAAATAAAAATAAATATAAAATATAAAATAACGTTTATTATCTTTGAAATTTTCAGAAAATTATTTAGATTCGTCAGAAGTTGGTGTGACTCTACCGAGGGTTCCAAAATGCAACGAGACTGAGAAGAGCCCTCAAGAAACTCAGCTCGGCTTTTTTCAAAATATTTCATCTTAAATCTAATACAGAGTTATTTAGAAAGGAGCAATTCGTTACGTTGTTACAACCAGGCCGCCTTGTCATCTAAGAAATCATTAATACTATAATAAGCTTTATGGCACAATTTACTTTTTATTAGTTTTTTAAATTTATTGACAGATAAATTTGCTATTTCGGTTGGCAATGTATTGTACATTCGAATAAAGTTCCCCGCAAAAGAATTACTCACTTTATGAAGCCTAAATTTAGGAACAGCCAGTTTATCCTTATTTCTTAAGTTTAGATTATGATTATCACTATTTTTCACAAATTTACTTTTGTTCTTGTGGGTATACAATAAAATTTCATAAATATACTGTGAATACACTGTAAGGATGTTAATATGCTTAAACTTATCTCTTAATGACTCCCGAGACCCCATTCCATAGATAGTCCGGATAGCCCTCTTCTGCAACACAAAGATGCATTCAATATCGGCAGCGACAAAAAAAAAAAGGAGTGTGTGTGAAAAGTTTCATGCAAATCGGTTGATAAATACGGCCTTAAACGTGATCTGACAGAACCCGTAGATGGGTACAGACGAAAGAAATTCTCCCCAGTCTGCAAGTTGAAACTGAGCATTCGGTCGCTTCGCTCCCTCAGTTAATTATATTCCTCAGAGGACACTCAACAAGCACGCCACGCATACGTCTTCGTGAAGTCTACCTTAGTAAAACTTTAGCTGTCGGGCGTCACTGGAAATACCTTCTGCGTGCGAGACGGAGACTCCCGGCAACGGACATGAGAGCGGCCGTGGCATGGGGCCGCGAAATAAAAAAAAATAACTTTAGAATAAAGATTCCTTGTTTTAATGAATTAAGAGGGCCGATTTCTGCGCTCGCTACAAGCGGCTTTTTGTGTTGACTTAGCTAATTCCCTAATCTGTACTTCAGGATCTTACCTTTTATGTCGATTGACTACATGACCTCAATGAGGTAACCTGAATATAAAATACGTGCCTTTGCGGTTTTCGTTCTGGATAAACCGAGTTACCTACTTAAAAACGTCAGGTCACTTTTGCAACTCTCTCAGGCCGCTTTTAATCAACGTTTTGTGGTTCATATGTTACACAGTGTTAATTCTTATTGGTCCACAGGACGTCTTAATTATTGCAAGCGCGGAACCACCCCTGCAGTATATCTCTGGATATCAATTATTCTCTACTCACTCTTTTGTTGTTTGTAATATAAAGAGTAGTGCTTTATTCTCTTGGGTAAATCAGTCACAGCATAAAAACCAACCATAATATATTATGGTTGGTTTAACTGAAAATCTCTAGGACCTTTAGGACCAATTTTTTGGGGTACTACACACTACATCTTAGAAGTACATTTTTATTGTGATGTGTGTGATATGATGATAATACAGTATCAAATTGATCCCTAATAGATTTAGAACCACTTGATTTTTTGCACAAAACCATAAACAATAAAAGAGAAAACACAGCAATAAGGTAAAGGGCAGATAAGTGTTTATATGCAAATTTGCCACCTACTGAAATAAATAGGATAATATTGTTTCATATTTTTGTAATATTAAAACACATAAATATTAATTATGATATTAATTTACTTTAATATATTACACTTACAATCTATCACAATTATTGCACATCAAGTAGGAAGAATACACGACGGATTTTTGTAATAAATAATAATCACATTTTAACGATATAATTGTATCTACTAATACTAAACGTGTTTATATAATTACAATGTTACAGAAATCATTTTACAAAAAAATTCTATTGTCTTTGCAAAAAATAAACACAGTCATAAATTTACACTCGCAGGATACCCAGTATACATGCCAAAAAACTTTGTTTTTACTTGCCTAACAATTGTTTGATCTCAAAATCAAGATCAAAGACTATTGAAATGTGATGGAAAGGCTATACTTACAATAAAATACTTGTTACAATACTTACAAAAAAGTCACATTTATCATACAAATATTTATATATTTGCATATGCTTGTATTTACATTATTCTTTCAATCTAAACTATATTATATTCATGACGCTTTCTTTTCATTTTTGTCACTTTTACTCGATGTATCGGACTTGCTATTTTTGTGAAGCATACGTTTTGGATGTGATCGGTAACCTCTAGGGTATGACGAAGACTTTGGTTTACTCCCTGGTGAACTGTAACTATATCCTGACGTGTAGTCTGCTGCGGAACTGTACTCTGGTTGAAGTGCACTTGGACTGTAGGCCGAAGTTATTGGCTGCGAATGGACGTATGACACTTTTTCAGGAGTTGGATTTAGATATGTCTGCGGAACCATCACTTTGTACGGCATCTTGTATTTCGGATTTGGCAAGGGTGTTACGTAACTAACAGTTTGGACCATATGTGAGTTCTGCTTTGCGGCTTTGTATTGTGAGGGATAAACTGTAGCTATTGTGTGGTCCTTACTGGGATAGTTTTCACTGAGAACAAATCCAGTTTGACTTGATCCCGGTATTTGATATACATACTTCTGATGTTCACTTAAATCACTCTGTGACACATCAGACTGTGCTTCATGGGACGAATACCCAGAAGACTCTTGATCTGATTGTTGATTTCCCTGAATATAATACTGTTGGGTAATGGCTTGAGAATCTTTCGTCAGTCCGTAAGGTGATGCAGATGGCGAAGCTGAAGTTTCATATCCAGCTGGTAAAGATTGTGAATATGTGTCTTTCGGTACACCATATTCTGGAGTAGCTGCATTTGTGGTCTCATACTGTGCTTGATATTGGGCTAGTTGAGCAGCGTATTGAGCAGCAGCTTCAGCCCCAGTTTCAGCCTGATGCGGATTTAATCGTGCATGAGATGCCACATAATCAGCTGCGGAATTTCCTTGTTGTGCACTATACTCTGGAGCTGCACTTGCTTCTGGAGCAGCATATTCAGAGGCCGCATTTGCCTGTGGAACTGCGTATCCTGAATTATGTGTAATGGAGCTTTGGTATGCACTTGTAATATGGCCAGGGGTTTCATATTGAGTCTGGCTGCTAGTATCATGACCCGACGAAGCAAGACCACTTTGTAATTGTTCGTATACCAGCTGTCCTGCCTGCTGTTGATAATGTGAAGAAACAGCTGGTTGAGGGGCATATTGATATTGGTATTGATATTTTTGTGAGAAAGAAGGCCTTTTATAGAGACTGGTGTGACCTTTAGGCGTTGAATAGTGGTGACGTGTGTAGCTGGACGGGTATCTAGCCATTACCGGCTTTACTGCTGTATACTGCACTCCAGATATATGGGACTGCGTGTATGATGGCTGTACATGTGGATATGAATAATGTTGAGGTTCATACTGGGATGTAGAAGACCCTAATGAACTTTCTCCAGACCCTTGAGAATAAGCCGTAACTTGAGGAGCAAATTTGTATCCACTTTTCTTGAAGTATTGATTTACTAATTCTTGCAAATTTAGGTTATTCAAGTAATTTGACAATGGATAGTTTTTAGGTAAATCAGCATACAGTTCTGCAGTAGGATTGGTTAGCGAAGAGCTTGGTATTCTCAATACCAAAACTGGAACTACTTTTTGGGCTAAATGAGAACTTTGAATGTAATCTTGATTCAATCCAACGTTCTGGTAATCAGGTCTCTTAACAAGCTGTGATGGATCGACTAAGTAATTCGACATTACAGAAGGAAACTGTCCACTTAAGCCTGAAAAATTTTCACCATTATATGTAGTATAAAGTGTTGACGGATGTGTTGAATAGGAATCGCTTCCATGGCTACTTTGTGAAGCAGAACCAGAAGTTGTAAACTCTACCGCTGGTTTTTCATAATTATAGCCAGACTCTTCATCTTTTACTTTTACAAGTTCAAAAGCCTGAGAAGGTTGAATTTCAACACTTGTTTTGATCTGTTTACCACTTGGCGTGTCATAATGGTGCACAGTATGGTAAGACTGTACTTCTCCAGACGAATCTCCTTGAGAGTAAGGGTATATCATAAATTTTCCTTTTTCTTGAGAGGGCTTACCAAAATATGAATAAGCATATCCTTTGTTGGTTTTGTATCCATATCCCACGTTAGCATCAATTGTTCTTTTACCTTTTGTTTTTAAATCTGTGTCATTAACAATCTCAATGGCTATTACTGCGGGGAAATGATGAGTTGGTGGATTTTCAGTTTTTTCATCAGTTTTATTTTTCTTATCTTCTTTAGTAGTATCTTTTTGTATTCCAAACTTAGCTTCTACTTCTCGCAAAAATTTCTTCTCATCCGCGGTTAATGTTGTGTTTGATTGTTTTGGCTTATCTTTTTCCGGTGACTTGTACTTTTTTGGATCTGGGTCTGCATAAACAGTCATCAGGAACCCGCAAAATAGTATCTGAAATTGAGACAATAGTACTATTAACAATCAGGAATTTTACAACATCTTGAAAGGGCATTAACAACCTAAGAGTGAAGATGTATCTATTATATTTAAATCAAAATAGTGTCACGATGGTATATAAAATCCTAGACAACTTTTGTCCTACGCATTTGCGACTATGCACGTAAATCACGCTAAACCTATGTGTAATTAATTAGTTATTTTTTAAAAGCAAAAATGATGCTTTTAAAAAATGTATCCTTCAATGCTACTGTGTACTTTAAAGCTAGAGCAACTGACGTAATTCTTCGCTTCAATAAAACCTGTGCTACTTCCCCTGACCAATTTTTATTTTCCATAGTTTGTGGATTAGTTTAATGCTCAGGTTACGGATATTGGCTAACCCTCTCAAATGCGTGACCTGTAACTGCATACATGAATATGTAGTACGTTACATAGAACTAAGTTAATGTCCACAAGTGTTATCCAACTACAAAATCTGTCATCAACGTATTGCGTGCGACATCTCGCATTCCACCATACAATTATGTAACATATAAAAACTGTGAAATAAAATTATGCATATAGTATAAATATTGTGGAACTGTTATTGTAGGTGTTACAACATATAATATCTGGGTTCTAGAAAATACATGTTGTGATGAACCCACACCAAACCGCCTGTTGATACCGTCTCCTCTATTTCCAACTGGGATCATTTGATCACTACTTAAACAACTACAACAACTCGTATATAAAGTTTTACATAGATCTTTGGAAATGACAGTACTAACAATTACGAGTATATGGGTCAAAAGTCAACCTCACCTTGCTTTTGTTGCATGTGTCAATTTAGCCGTCGATACTTCCCGACTACCGACACCGGTGATAATAGGCTCGCCACCTACTACGTGATGAAATGTAGGCATATAAATATGCTTCTGCTTATTTCTTGGGAGGAAAATTTGTGATTCTATGTTGCTATTTAAATAATATATTGTGTACCTACTTCTATCAGATACGATTCTAATTTATTTGTCTCATTTCTTATCATAATTATGAACTTTACTCAAGAAAGGAAATTAAGAACATTAAACTTCGTTACGTTCATAAAATTGGCAGGCTTACATTAAAATATTACTAAGATGTGTAAATCAACAATATCGGTCCTTGCAATCTGTGAATTGCATAATAGAAAATAATCTCTCGTATACGTAAGCGCAAACGACCCGTGCGGCTTGTTGCTTTCCACGACCCCGAAACATCTTGAGTTCACTGATTAATTACTGTGATGTATGTGTTAGATAAGATAAAATATTCAATTTGTACTCTTGAAAAACAAGCATTTTTACAATAAAAGTTACATACATCGCCTCAGGTTCTTCTTCTTTGAATATATTTAAATGACAATTATTGTCACATAAATAGATTATTTCCTTAAATGAAACATATGGTACCTTTGGAGAAAACTATTCCACGTAATCTTATTCTATTTACACATGTAAAAATACAAGTTTTATAAATAAGAACCTATAAATTTACTTGTATAACAGCTATGACATTTGACCGCTAACCCGGTTCCTTCTGGGACTTTAAACGTGGAACCCTTTTTGAGTGATACCACGTTTTACTAGAGGTTGTTTTTGATCAGATGATCTGTTATACCTAATCGGTGTACGGGATCGTTAGAAGGGATCGTAAACATTTAATCCAACCCGGGATAAAATCTAGAGGCCTCTCACGCACAAGCCGCTTACGAAAGTAATTACGAAAGTACAGAAAGATGTATGATGTGAATAGTTGTGTTGTAATGAATTCTTGTGCATAATTGAAAATAAATAGAGCATAGTGCTGCTAATGTGCTCGATAGTAAACAATGTAAGTGTTATACAATACTTTTAATGTTATAAGATGAAGATTAAGAACAATGTATTTACCGAAACCTTGACAACACCTATATAACGTTTGTTAGAAAACTGTTTCCAACTGGGACAGCGGATTTGTAAAGTTGATTAGGTACATGTACTAAGTATTTAAGTAAGTTAAACTACGCACAATTCTTGCAATTATTTATACATGTATGATTGTCCGATATTATAAGAGATTATAGTAATCTTTTGGTTAAGCCTACTAAAGCTTTACCAAGAAATATAGGTACGATGTATAATTGTTACGAATTCACTTGGAAATACATAAGATAAAAGCTTTTCCAAGAAATTTATGCAACGATGTATAATTTAATTGTGCATAAGTTTTTGTAGAATGGTTTCTGCATCATTCTCCTTATTTCGACCTTATCCGCTCAAACTGCAAAATATTTAGTGGTATGTAACATCTGTCCTGTCTTTGGGAATTTTGGTTTGAATTACAGAGTAGTTTTGAATACTTTGTAGTGCCTTGTAACGGCCATAGGCTTGCCCTCTATTACCTGGGACCAACAACATTATTGGCAAATTGTGGGTGTGTAATGCACCTGTGCATATCCCTTCGGGGATATAGGCGTGACGTGTCTGTCTGTCTCCTTATTTTAAAATACGAGTATAATAAGACGTTAATTTGAATTCAGGGACGTCAGGGCCGATTTGCGAGTAAAACATGCATCGCACAATTACTAAGTGTATACTCAGCCTAAAGACTGAGAGAAAGTTCTACAGGTCACTGTCCAGTTGGCCAAGAATTGCAACATCCAGTAACAATGCATTTCCTCAATACGATTCACTTCTGTCAGTCGGTAAACTTGTTATTTAAACCAGCTTTAATTGCAAACTTGTATTCTGTGCTACCAGGACTATTTTTTTATAAACCCGATATGAGATTGAGCGCCAATATTATTCAAAGCTGAAGTATATTCTAAGATTCTATTTCGACAGTGCAAAGGTGCCTTTCAGGTCAGTTAAATTTAGTCTCCAACAATATAACCTAAAGCTGTTCCCGAAAATGTTTTGGAAGTAGCTGATGCCTGCATGGAATAGTTTCCTCACAGACTGAAAAATTTTACTGAAACAAAAAATGTTTAGACCAAATTTTATGAAAATTGGGCGACTGTTAAAACGGAAAGGAGGTCGCCGTTTTTTGCTCTAATTTGAATCCAGGATTGGAGGAGCGGTACCGTTGCCGTGCCGATCTATATACACGTTATATGTTATACGTATACGTTATATGCGTTATATACATCATGAACAGTGAAAATTGGAGCGTGTTTTGTTGAATATTTGATGAGTACAAAAGAGATAAATAATTGACGCTTGGTTAAGTTGCAAATGAGAGGTCATGTCGTACTTACAACTTGTTTCATACATTATATACCGCGTCAACGTTTAGTAGCACGTTTTTTTAAGATACACAACTTTAATAAAAGATGGAGACGCGTGCGCAACCATAATGATGTTAGGCCATTGAGTAAGTATGACGAGTCTGTCAGATAGCCATTAACTTGCCTGTCAGTTGTATAATACAAAGTTTATGATAGTAGCATTATGATAATTTTATTTTTGTTCATTGGGTAATGTGTTATTAAAATCATTTTGACATAAATTAGCTTTAATCACAGTATTATATTTGGATGTTTCTGCGAGTATCAACACATATATTTACAATAAGAATTACAATATACATAATTAGCTTTAAATTGTAGAAAAGGTTACATAGGGTTAAGTTAATAGAAGTAGGCATAATTAATTTTGAGGTACGTATTTGTAATGCAGGTAAACAAGTACCTCGACGGTAGAAATAGGTCGCCAATATGATCGAACAGTAGACCTCGCGAATATCCTGAATAGCCTCTCCATCCATGCCCGCCCTATATTTTATCTGTTTCGTCAATCTTCTTACATCCATCCTTTCTCCGTGCCTTTTTTTTTTTTTTTTTTTTTTTTAGTTCCGCGACCAAGGCCGCGGCCGCTCTAACGTCCGTTGCCGGGCGTCTCTGGTTACAAGCAGAACGTATTTCCAGTGGCGCCCGGCGGACTTTGACCACGTCTGTGGTCTCTGCGGGGGTTGGGTCGGGATGAGAATCCCGCGTCGTTGGGGTAGGGTTTTATCCCGCGTCAGTGAGTGAATCTGGTTGCGTGCTATGGGGCAAAGGCCCCGCAGCACGCAACCCTTCTAGCCTGCTTCTGTAAGGACGATGGGTGGCGATCCCGCCGTCCTCAGGCCCCGATCATGGAGGTCGATGGTCTTGGGCGTAGATGAGTCTGCGGCGCCCTCGCCGCTGACTACGGAACTCGGCGGGGAGGGTACGCTCCCTCTCCCTCTCGGCCGCCTCCTTCGCGAGCACGACTTGATCGCAGAAGGACACGGCCGCGTTCCACCTACTCCCGCTGGAGACCATAGCTTGAAGCATGGTCTCCAGCGAGAGGGTACCCACGCCCAGACCCACTACGAGGTCCCGGCGCTGACTCGCCCACGCTGAGCACTCCACCAACGTGTGGAGTGCGGTGTCGTCGTCGGAAACCTCGCAGTGTTGACACCGGGGTGTGACCTCACGATGGATGCGAAACAGATAGCTACCGAAGCATCCATGCCCGGCAACGATCTGCGTCGCACGATACGTGAGGTCACCATGCTGCCTCTGCAGCCAATCGTCCATGATCGGTCTCACCGCCGCGATGATGGTGGCACCCCACTTGGGTTGCTCAAGTCGCACCCGCCATGACTCCATGAGATCCTGTCGGAGTTGGGACCGCCGGTCATCGATTTCTCGAGACGCAGGCCTGTGGTCCCGCTCCAGCGCCTCCTTGCGCCATTGGAACAATGACGCAAGGGTTCTCGCTTCCAGGTCCCATGGAGGGGTCCCGGCTAGGAGACATGCAGCCTCTCCGGAGATCGTGCGGTAGGCCCTTATTGTTTTGACGGCCAAGGTCCTCAACGGTCTGTTAAGGAGCGTTGAGTTGTTGGCCGTCAACCGCGCCGCCCATACGGGAGCCCCGTATGGGGCCATACTCCGCACGATCCCCAGGTATAGTCTCCTGCAGGAAGCGTTGGGTCCCTTTAGGTTGGGCATCAGTCGCGAAAGCGCGACCGATGCGTGTGTCACCTTGGGGACCAAACTTCGGAAATGTGGTCCGAAGTTCCATCGGCTATCAAGTACGATCCCTAGATACTTCATCGAGGGCTTGATGCCGATGCTAACGCCTCCCACATTTATGCTGGAACCTTCAGGTGGACCGTTCCGAGGTCTGTGAAAACACAGAACCTCGGACTTGTGCAAGGCCACCTCCAGTCCCAGCCGCCGTATCCGACCCACGACTTGAGCAACACCCGTCGTGACCTTGAGTGCTGCCTCCTGGTACGTTGCACCCCGCGCCGTGACGAGGGTATCGTCGGCGTAGCACGTTACGCCGACGCCCTCAGGCAACGCACCCCGCAGCACCCAGTCGTAGCCGATGTTCCACAGAAGCGGCCCCAGGACCGACCCCTGTGGAACACCGCACGACACATCCCGCCGCGCTGGCCCGAGCCAGCTGGGGAAAGCTATGGCCCTCTCCGAGAGATAGGCCCCGACAATACGACGGAGGTAGAGAGGCGTTTCGTGATACACGAGCGCCTCCCTAACGCAGCTCCATGGCAAGGTGTTGAACGCGTTGGCGATGTCAAGAGACACCGCCACCACCACCTTGCCCTGCGAGACTGCTTCCTCCGTCAGGCTCTTGACGCGCATGATCGCGCTCACGGTGGAGCGTCCCCGACGGAAACCGTACTGGTTGTCCGCCAGGTCTGGCCCCACCGTCGAGAGATGCTCGACGAGGCGTTCCGCGATAATTCGCTCAAAGAGCTTACACACCTCGTCGAGCAACACGATCGGCCGGTATCCGGACGGTGAGTCCACCGGCCGCCCCGCCTTACGGATCAGGACCAGCTTCCCCGTCCTCCACACCTTGGGAAACTGGCCCCTTTCGAGGCATGCGCTAAAGAGCCCCATCAGTCGAGGCCCGAGTTCTTCGAGGGCCAGGACCCATGCACGGCCAGGAATGCCGTCAGGTCCGGGGGCAGTGATTTTCCGGCGTTTAAGCCGGAGTACTGCCGCCCCTAGCTCCCCCACCCTGACTTCGGGTACGTCGTCTTCGCCGGTGCTATCCGCGTCGGGCAGAGACGGAGCCATGCGCGGAGGGACGTGCTCCTCCGCACTCGTCGGAAACAGGGAGCCCATGACCTGCTCCAGCTGCTGCGGCTGGAGACTCTGGGTCAGTGGGGGCGCCCTAGGTCGGAGTTTCTCCCTGACCTGTAGGTACGGGCGCCCCCATGGGTTCTGCTGCAGGGTCTCCAGGAGCTCCTCGTGGGCCGCCGTCTTGGCACGCTTTATTGTCTCCTGGAGATTACCTTTAGCCTCCCTGTAAGCCTGATAAAGCTCCGCCTCTCGGGTTGCCGCGTCGTCTGGGCGGCGATGCCTCCGGCGAAACCTGGTGTACTGGCGGCGGGCGGAGATGCATGCTGCGCGCAGCTGTGCAATCTCCGGCGACCACCAGTACACCTGCTTCCTGGCCGGTCTGGGTGTAACCCTAGGCATCGCCGCATCACAGATTTGCGACATGGCTCTCCTGAACTACTCCGCCTCGGCATCCACATCGGCAGGCCGGTCCGGTGCCGGAATCCAGGCCTGCACGATGGATGCCTCCAGGAGAGCCTCCCGATCCAGATGGTGAAGTGCCCAACGCGGATCCGGGGGATTTTCTACCGGCTGTGGGAGGTCAGGTGGGGGGACGACATCGAATCGGATGTACCGATGGTCCGAGTGCGTCTCCTCACCCTCCTCCACGTGCCAGCCAGTAATACGGGCGGCGAGGGCAGAGGTCGCGAACGATACGTCCACGACCGAGCTGGTCCCCCGCCGCCAGAAGGTGGCGACATTCCCCCGGTTGAGGACCTCCAGACCACGTGTTCTGGTCCAGTCCTCAAGAAGCCTCCCCTTGTCCCTGGTTTCCCGGGAGCCCCACGCCTCACTCCAGGCGTTGAAGTCTCCCAGGAGCAGGACTGGGCGAGGACGGCACGCAGCGAAGACGACGTCGAGCTCAGTGAGCCATAGCTCAAACTGAGTCTCGTCCAGTGTCGGCGAGATGTAGGTGGCCACGACTGCCAACCCATCATATTCCGCCGCAACACACCCGCGGCCCCTTGCAATGATAGCAAGGCGCGAGTTGTCTGCGGCGGACCCCCCGAAGATAAAACAGGCCGAGCCGTCCTCGTCCACCGGGCTTCCCGGGTGGACGTAGTACGGCTCGGCGACCACGGCCAAGTTTATGGACCACTGCCGGATGCTCTGGTACAGAAGATCCTGAGCAGCGCGGCAGCGGTTCAAATTCACTTGCAGGATGCGGATATGGGCGTCAGACATCAGACGTCAGACCCGCCGAGAAACATCTGGCCGTGCAGTAGCGGCACCCCCACCGCTCTCAGCGGACGGACGAGGCTTTGGCCTCGAGGCAACGCAGGTTGTGCTGCCGACCCGGTGGTCCGCAGTTTTGCCCTCCGCCTCGCATCTAAAGCAGCGAGGCGGGGCATCACAGGCACTTGCCTTGTGACCGGGCCGGCTGCAGCGGAAGCACCGATCGCCCACGGTGACTTCCGCTGTGCACTGCACTCCGACGTGCCCCACCACCATGCACCGGAAACATCTGGTTTCCCGGGCACGAAGGAGGTGCACCTGCGCCTTTAGGAAGCCCCCTACGAGGAGGCTTCGTCCGTCCGTCACTTTCAGTGCCGCCGCGACGGGGCACTGGACGACTGTCATCCCATGACCAGTGGAGCCGAAGGAGATATCCCCAGCCTTCACCTGGTCACGGGGGCAGCCGCCCGCCTCCACGACGGCGGAGATTACTTCCTCCGTCGTGGCCGCGTCATCCAGACCCGTGATGCGCAATGCAGCGCATTTGGTGGGCCTGGTGACGCGGACGGCTTCTGCGTCCAGCGCGTCCCTAAGCTGCGCTGCTAGGGCGTCAGCTTTAGGGCCACTGGAGGCGCCGGAGACCTCGAGGAGGCGAGCCCCGGTGCGTGTCGTCTTGCACCGGAGACCCCCCTGGATATCGAGGGCTGAGAGGTTGACTGAGGACTTCACGGTCCTCAGGACATCAGCGTACCCCACACCCCTCTCCACACCCTCCGTCGTCACCGTAAGGACGACGGCTGTGGAGCGAGGAGCGCGGGGCCTCTTCGGCGCCTTCGCCGCGGCGGCTTTGGCCACTTTCTTGGCCGCTTTCTTGGCGGCCTTCGTTTTCATTTTCTTGGCCCCCACTACCTCCCATCCCTCCCGTCCGGAGGGATGTAAAGAAGCAGCGGGAGCGTTAGAGGAAGAGGAGGCGGCAGGGGTGCCGCTCTTCTTGCCGCGCCCCTTCGCCTTCCGCGCCTGGGCCGCGGTCTCGGCCGGCAACCGGTACGCTGGAGCGGACTGGGGCGGAGCGGGGCGGCGGACAGCGGGTGTGCCGCTTGGTCCTGGAGCGGGAGAACCGCCAACAGCCGCCGCGTATGAGAACGCGGGACGTGCTAGCGGAGGGCGGTACGCCCGGTCCTCCAGGACCGCGAGGCGCCTCTCGATCGCCGTCAGGACCTGTACCATAGTCGGCACAGGCTGTGGCGGCGATCCGGGCGCTGTGTTGGGCGCCGTGGTGGGCGCCATGGTGGGCGCCTTAGTGGGCGCCTTGGTGGGCGCCTTGGTAGACGCCGTGGTTGGCGCCGTGGCGGGCGCCTTGGTGGGCGCCGTGGTGGGCGCCGTGGGTGGCGCCGTCTTCGGCGCTGGTCCAGCCGTCGGAGGAGGAGGAGGCGGCAGCATGGGACCGGGAGGTGCCTTGACCACCTTGGTCAAGTCAGCGACCTCCCGCCACAGGTCATCCATCTGCTTCCTGGAAACAGCGAGCTCCGCCTCCAGGCTCGTCACCTGCTTCCGGAGCCTCGCCTCCTCCTTGGTGACGCTCCGCGCGAGGAGCTTGTTGAGGGAAGATTGGGCTTCATCCACCAGTGAAGCCACAATCTTCTTCCTCCCCGCCACGTTCCTGTTGCCCCGCATGGCCGCGTTCATGCGGGCAAAAACGCTCATAAGCTCCCGCGCGGGCGGCCCACCGATTTCCCGGCGACTTCGCTGGGACACTTGGACCGAGGACGGAGGAGGAGTTGGCGGCCGCCTTCTGTACGCGTCGAGACGCGTACGCACCGTCTTGCACCTCCTCCTCCGAATCACTGGAGAGGAGGGACCCCCACCCGGAGCAGCTGGTGCTACGGTCTCGCGGCGGCCCCCCCTTCTCCTCGAGGGTCCTCTTCTTCGTCCCAGAAGAGCGGCCCTTCTTCTTCACACTGCTGGGAGCTGACCCATCGTCAGTCCCAGCAGCATCAGTTCCTTGGGGCGTCGACATCGCGCTGCAACTAGGCGGCGCGGCGCGAGCCCCCAAATCCATAGGCATCAGTATCAGGTTTGAGTGCGCAATGTCGTCGGTTGACACTGCCCGTGAAAGGGCAGTGTCGGGACCGGAGGTATCTTCAATGTTATCCATAGCAGGAAAATCGCAAAAAATTTGGCCAATCACAAGTTCAGACTAAATACGTTCGGTCACCCAACTTGCCACTGCGTTACCGTGGTCAAGTTGGGGTCCAGGGCGGACGGCGAGGACGTAGTATCTAATCACTTGGGGCCCCGCCCCTTTCTCCGTGCCTAAACCATATAAGCATCTCTTTTTCACTACATCTTAGTCACTGTGTAGCAACTAAGTCACATATACTACATCAGCTAATGTTACCCCAGCTTCTCAAACTTTTCATTTCCACTACATTTATTTAATTTTCATGCTTCTTCTGCCACAGCCAACATTCTCTGCCGTACATAAGTTTCGGGACAAGCACTTCTCTATGCACAGCTAGCCGAGCCCTCTGAGAAACCTTCTGACTGTTCATAAATTACAAACAGACCAACAGAAGAAAGCAAAACTATCCAGTATGATCTAGCAATGTAGATGCTTTGCTCGCTGGGTCAATTAGTATAAATTAATTATTACAGTTGCATTCTATGATACATCTGCAATTATATAAATTTATAACCGTAACAGTAATTCGAATAATAAATATACACACGCAATTTATTTGGTCGGTGAATTAACTGACTATATTCTAGATTTAACGGTTACAAAGGAAATTAAGTATTATGTCTGTAAGCAATTTGCACTTTTAATTACACACAAAATAAAGCAGATTTTCCAATTATACGAGTGTATTACATTTGCCATTTTGTAGCGTTACAACATCTATGCGAAGCATCTTTGATTGGCGTTTTAATGGTCATAGCTTATACTGGTGTATCGTGCAACCATCATCACTAGGTCGCCGCAGTCGCGAAACGTACCGTTACACTGCAGCATATATTTGAGCGAAGCGAGTTTTGATTCAAAGCGATATAACTCTGTCAAAGTATTTTTTGTCATTTCGCTATGGGAATTTTTACCATGAAATAAATTATTTTTATATTTATTAAATAAATTATTTTTATTTGATCGAAATTCTAAATTCTGGCTTGGTAAGAACCTGGGTAATTCTGTAAGCTTTTGATGAGTGCAAGAAAATCCGAAATCGGCCGAGTATTCGCCGAGAAACAATTTAACACAATCAACAACAACAAATAACATAAATCGTAATTTGAATCACCTGTTGAGAGCTCCGCTCGCCTTCGGCTCGCTTCGCTCAATGATTATAAATAAAATCGAGAAATATTCTGATCTCCATTGTGTTTTTTTTATGTAAATGCCATTGATTAAGTAGTTCTTTGTTTTGATCAGGTTGCTCTAAATGTCTTTTTTATTGGAATGTCTATCTTCAGTTCTATTGGGGGCGTCCCAGGTATCTTCACGTAAAGAAAGATCTAACGGATTATCTACTAAACTTATATGTCTGTGTCCATTATGACTTAATTGTAATTCTTATTATGCTCTAATTTTTAAAAAAATCTTAATTGTATAGTCTGGAGAATGACCATTCCTCAGAGAGTACTTTAAGCTGTCTTTTTTTTATATTTGTTTCTCCAAATTGACGCCGCCCGCCTGGTGGTAAGTCGTGACGACGTCTAGCGATTGTGGGCCACTCTCACAGCACACAATACTATAGAGAGTGGCCCTCAAATTGACGACCTACTGATGTGCCTCTTGACGCTCCGCTTAAAGAACCCAGGATTATATGTGGGAGGAAACACGTCGCTCCCAGATATCATAGTAACATCTATGGCAGTCGTAACGGTTAGTGGAACCATAACAAAAACTGACTGGTCTAACTACAGAACTTCGATATCGCAAATGCGTTGTGAACGCGGCACATGGCTTTACGAAAAATATCAAAGTTCTGCCGCTTCGCAGTAAGATTGGAAAGCCGACCCCAAACGAGTTGGGAAAAGGTTCAGAGGATAATGAGTCGACCACTATAACTTTTATGGTATTATACGAGATATTAATACTTGAAGTCTCATCGTCTCTTTCATCAGACGCTCGATATTAAAATATCCTGTTTGCAATTAAAATCAGTAGCAGCAGTCAGAAGCAGTTTAAAATCAAATTGTAACATTATAAACATCAAACTGCAATGATGAGTATGATGACTGTACATTATGTGAAGCTTAGCACCAATTTACCGAAACGTCAAACGTCGTAACTCACTCATTAATACATAAAATAAAAAAGATATCATCTTTAGCACGTCACACTTACATAAGAGGAGTTTAAATGCAAATATTCCGCGGAACTTATGTAACATACTAATACGATAATATGAAAAATATGCGCATATTATTATGTTTATTTGAATCTGCAATATACATACAAACGGAAATAATAAAGTGTGTTTGTCTGCTGCAAGTTACGTTAGCAATTATATATAAAATCATGTTTGTTATTAGATGACAGTTATGTAAGGAGTTGCAAGTTATCGTGATGTCCCTCTTTGCTGTTCTAGAAATTATAAAGGACGTGCTTTCTTAAATTGCTGCTTTAAAATGCCCTCCCTATTGATGGGCGTCGCAGCATTAGGGAGATAATCCTTCTGAAGGCGTACCTTCAGAAGGATTACCTTGGGGCGACTTAATGCATAAATGTTCAGTTCATTCAAACTCCAATCTCGATGAATATAGAAGGTACATATATAACTAGGTATGCAATACATTCTGCTGTTGCAATAATTGAGCTGAGTTTGTCGATCCGGGTCGAGCTCCTAAACGACTGGACCGATCTTTATGAATTCAGATATATGCACTCACGGTGATGGTCACTATGACCGTGCCAAATTTCAAAAATATCGGTCCAGTCGTTTAGGAGGAGTTCGATCCCAAACGAAATACACGAGTCGCTTAAGAAAGAGCTTCGCTTCGCTCAGCTCAATTAATAATACCTGCCAAACTGTAAATAGTTTGTTAGTAAGATATGCGCTTTGATATGTGCTAAAACTAAAATAAATTAAAAAAAAACTAAACTGATAACATACTTTTATAATATATCTAAATAAAAACTGATAATTTACATAAAAAACCGGCCAAGTGCGAGTCGGACTCGCGCACAAAGGAACCCTTTGTGCGCGAGTCCGACTCGCACTTACACGTACCAAAACGACAGCAAAAATCACGTTTGTTGTATGGGAGTCCCCTTAAATATTTATTATATTTCGTTTCTCAGTATTTGTTGTCGTAGAGACAACAGAAATACATCATCTGTGAAAATTTCAACTTTTTAACTATCACGGTTCATGAGATACAGCCCAAGACAGACGGGAGGGACGGACGAATAGCGAAGTCTCAGTAATAGGGTTCCCGTTTTACCCTTTGACTACGGAACCCTACAACTAATACGATAATATGAAATATTTGATAAAATATTATGATATTTGATTCGACCCGGTAATTGATCCCGAAACTCCGGAGTGGAAAGCCGATGCACTAACGACCACGCCACTGGAGCAGTCAATGATGTAGGTCAGGTATGAGAAAAAAATGCGTAGAAAATAGTAAACTCAACATTTTTAATTTCCCATTAAAAACGCCTATTGAACTCTTAGACACATGTCATATATTAATGATTTTTTTTATGAATTCAGGCCAGTTGTTATGTGTATTTAAATGATCACCTAATATTGTTGTTTTTAATAATATACACAATAGAAAATAAATTAAGTAGAATTTTAAAATCCTTACCTCGTTACTCGTTACCTCGTTCCTTTCTTATGTAAAATAAAAATTTGATCCTATAGCACAAGCTAAGCTTAATTAGGGCTAGATCACGTTGTGTGAGAATTACTAAAATATTTATTTATTTATTTACATTCATAACATCACGAAAACTCGCAGTTATTGTGGCATTTTTCTACGAGAGAAACTTTCAAGCAAATATTATAATTATCAAAATAAACTCGGTAAAATATTTTCATAATTCCTTGCATTATGTATCATATTGGTTATTTATTAATTCATTGCTTTTATTATTTAAGTTGTTACGTAACCAATATTGCAAAAAAACATCCGTTACCGTTACCAACAAAATTAAATAATTATGGTTATCAATTAAATCAACAGATCATGTTATTATGATTAATTAATTAGAAATTTGTAACCGTGAAGATATACATATTTACCTATTCTGTTGGATGAGGTTGTAAAAATCCATACACCGAACGTTAATGTTTAGTCAGCCTAAGCACAAATATAAGCCGCGCAAGATGACCATGGGATTGGCGGCCATATTAGTGACGTTATAGTGACGTAGATTAACTTACAATACTGTTTCGTTATCAGTTATATGGTACGTATGGAGTTCGATTTTTGCTGAGCGCATGGCTGGTGGCTATTTAGGTTACCTCTGGCGCTCCGCAAAAATCGGGCTCCCAGATACTCACATACCGAACAACGTTTCTTGTCCTGCACCTGGAGCTAGTTGGGAATAACTAGTTCTTCTGTTCGGGACTATCAACTAATCAAGCATTACCTTGACATTGGCGAATCATCGATCATTATCGATGGAGCCACGTTTTTAAAAGAAGAAGAAGAAGATATGGTAAGTATAACTAGTCAGAAAAAAGCTCTTAACTTGTAATTACAAATCGACGCCTCGATTTTATTATTTAGCAAAGAACTTTAAAAATTCATGACTGAAAATTTGTATAATTTAATCTAAGAGATTTTAGAGGGACTAAATTTGTGGTGTAGTAGCTCTTCACTGAATTTATAATTTTGGATAACATTTTGCCAACTGTACTTTACATCACAGATTGTCCAACAAAATTGCTTTATAACCTAATCATCATTACAGACAACAATACATTCTGTGTGACTACTGCGATTGTTGTAATATTCTTACCACTGACGTACAATACATTTGACCAAATCACTTTGAAGTTTTTAAAGGTTCATCTCCTGCATAGGGTTAAGTTGACTATCTATAGGTACATCTTATATCTACACATAACGGGTCTTTTACTGGCATATAGAGATAATAATATTATAAGAAGTAAATATGTAGGCCAAAGAAAAGATGGATGGAATTCCGTCCATCATTCCATCCATCTTTTCATCACGCATCATCTCTCCTTGTCATATGGCAAGGAGAGGAGTGACTGAAGAGATGATGTCTGACAGGGATGTGTGGAGGAGAAAGACTTGTTGCGCCGACCCCAAATAATTGGGATAAGGGCAGGTAGATGATGTAGAAGTAACTATGGCTGCTTTTTACCCCGGGAGTACGATCCCGCGTGATATAGTTTTCTCGTTCCCGATCCCGTTGGAACACATTGCCGGGATAAAATGTATACTGTGCTGTGCTATATGTTATGTAGTTACAGATCACTGAAAGAATTGTCAGAATCATTGTGGGACCAGCAAAATTACAGGCCAACGGTGGGAGTATGTATGTATGTCTGTTATAGAGCAACAAATAACATCGAAACTTCCACACCAGGGCAGGCCCGCATGTCACTCGCCTAACATTCGCAAAAAATACGTGACGTCAGCGACAACTTGAAGTTGTAAGTTTTTTTTTTATATTGGGTTCACCAAATTGGCACCGCCCGCCTGGTGGTAAGTCGTGACGGCGTCTAGCGATTGTGGGCCACTCTCACAGCACATAATACTATAGAGAGTGGCCCTCAAGTGGTCAGTAAGGGTTGTCTTTTGTTTGTGACACGGCATTGACCATAGAGTTGATATTGAGGCATTAACGTCATACTTATTAGTCAAATTATGCTGGTACTTTCCTGTCAACCCTAATGTTCGAATTATGTTCTATGTAAACAAAAGAATGTGCTTTAATTAACGTCGGAGTGCAAGTTCTGTATGTAAGTATTATTCCCTATTCTGTGACCAGGGTATGTGGGGATATCCTTACTAGGGCGCACCCAGGGCTCCCGGAGGTAAATAATAAAGCGGACACATTAATAAAGCTTTCACATTGATCAGAAAGGAAAAGGATATGTTCAAAGATTATGCACATAATTAAGATAAGATTGCATGTTAGAAAATATATATTAACTGTTGGCACTAAAACTTATTCGGTATGGTAACCAATAGGAAAGAGGCGTGACTGTGTGTATGTATGTATGATACAACCAAACCACATATTCTTTTCCACTTATTACATATTCGTTTTACTCTTATTTCTTTTAATGACTCGTTTTGCATCACGGCATCATCAATTATAATCTTATTGATAATTTAATTCATTTCGTGTTAATTCCCCTTTAGAAGTGAACTATAACATAAGTTATTCAACGAACTTAGTTTTTATTGCGTTTTTAAACTATAAACTTATAGACAATAGTTCGAAATGCCCAGAACTTCAATTGGCTGTCCCAGAGCGGCTGGCACGTAAGATATTGTTGTCTTTCATGAACATTTAATTGCAACGCTACTGCTACTTTTATTAAATTCATTCGGCCATTTTGGACATAATCCGTTATATATGTGCCCGCGGACAGCGATTGGTTTGCCCACTATTACGTGGAACTAAAAATACTAGCATATTGTGGGTGTGTAATGCACCTCTGCCTACCCTTTCAGGGATATAAGCGAGATATGTGTGTGTGTGTGTGTGTGTGTGTGTTAAATATAAACGATCAGTCACTATGTCTAGATTTTATAACCTTCACGTATTTCAACTACAAATTAATTTATTATAATGTGCACCCCCCTTGTATGTTAAGTTAAAGAAGCAATATTATTAGCCCACCGTAGCTCACAGTGGCATCAAAAACATGACCAACATCGCCACAAAATTTGTAATCATTACTACGATATTATTATTCCCAAACGCACTAACGATTATATATAACAAAAACAACAATTACCAGTGCGTATAACCGCATCTTGAATATGATGTCAATGGCTGCCGCACTCTCTGTCAAAAGAAAACAAACTTATCAGATCACATCACTATAACACATCACTCCACATAATCACGGTCACGTCACTAGTAGTCGTAGTACCTGTGTGTTGTACAGCGAGTATATGGTCCGAACGGGTATATGCAAAGCAATGGTTCGGCGAAAGACTATGTTACGTTCTTTTATACCTCGGAAACATTCTCACAAGATGTGCACGGGGCTTCGCTTGACCGAAAGCGCTCACTCCACGCCTACAGTTCAAGCTAGCTGCGGTATATCGCGGCGTTCGTCGTCGCGTCGTGCATTACACTCTCCACGATGAACTTGACTGCATGCTTTCACTGACAAGTTCGAAGGCATTCATCGATTTGTTTAATGGGCTTTTTACAACTATGTTTTATTATTTTTTAGTATTTACTTATTTATTGCTTAATTTAACTGTCTACAATGTTATCAAAGATCTAAAATGTTTCGTTTTATAAAATACTAGCTGATTACCGCGACTCCGCCCGTGTGATATAAATATGTTACTCGTATTCAATTCCCACGAGAACACATCACCGGGATTAAAAGTAGCCCAGAGCACTCAGAGATAACATGTTAGTAAAGGAATTTGCAAATTGGTTCGGTAGTTTCGGTGCCTATTCAACTTAAATAAACAACCAAATCTTTCCTCTTTATTATTAGTATAGAAAATATGGTACAAGAGACTTGAATATTGTATTCAACTTATTATCTTTCGAATAATTTTACAAATAAGCAAGTCATAGTTTGGTATTCCATCTACGAAGCTTAACGTTTTGACGTAGGTACTCGTATAATAAAAAGAATGTCAAACGAATGTGAAACGCAAATCAGTACAATTTTGGCCAAATTCATGTTTTCTCTTACAAGCAAATGAATACTTAAGTGCGGTGAACGTTACCTCCCCTTACACCACCACCTTCAGCTTTGCTGGAAATTTAAACATGAATGCAAGGATAAGGTTTAATAACATACAAATTTAAAATTATTTAAAAAGTCAATATCTTCAAAATCCGCTTATAAAATTAACAAGAATAATGGGTCGATTACGAAGTAATTAAATGAGCGAACGAAGCGTCCACATTTCTAGTTTGGACAATTTTGCTTTCGTCCGTCTGTGTCCCTGTAAATGTGTTCCAAAAGTTTAAATTATCTAAATTACATAGCAACGTACATTTAAATCCGTCCCGTGGTTTAAGTTCAATTAATGGAAATTGGTCAACAAAAATATTGGATTGGTATTGTTGTAGACAAGAGATGATAAAACGCTACACATTAATTTGTAGAACGTATTGCAAGAAGCACAAAGTGGCGCTTTCGATTTATTTATATAGGTTAGCTTATAACTTGTTTAGTGTGAATAACGAAAAAATTTTAAAGTTATTGTTGTACAACGTATTTTGAAAATATAAACAGATAGTTTTTTCCCGACATCGCATAGATTTATGTCTAAGCTTCTATATTACCCATGGACAGTGCACATAATAATAAATTGCTTCATTATCCGCCGGGCGCTACTGGACATACCCTCTGCTAGTAACCAGGGACGCCCGGCAACGGACGTTAGAGCGGCCGCGGCCTTGGGCCGCGGAATTAAAAAAAAAAAAAGAAGAAAAAAATTGCTTCATTACCACCAAGCAAGATCATGAACGTCGCGTGGAAATCTTTATTACTTGGCATGTTAAGTAATTAGCAGTTTATACTTGGCATTACATAATTCACGTTCAACCATCACGATATAATAATCTTTATTTGTTTCTATTCAATTATAGCTAAATATATTCATTGGAAAGAGCGTAATAGAGCAACAAATAACAAAACGAACTTCGGTACGATTTTTTTAACTTATTTTTGGTAAGTTATACCTACCTACTATTCATGATTTTGGGACTACTATTATGTTTGGCCTGATCATCATATCTCATAATATCAATCATAAATATAATAATGAATTTAAAACGCGAAAGTTTTAAAAAAAGTACTAATAATCTTCTTACATTTCGCCTGCGTAAAACTCTCGGCAAGAATAATTTCTGCGATAACGTCCCGGGCATCCTGAGTACGACCTCATAACGATAAACCTAGCGTCCATCTTATGCCTAGAAATGAAACCCACAATCCCTACTTAGTATTGACGATGTAGGTATCTATACGAGCTTTGTAGTTCATCTGTCAACAGGCCCGTATGTAGTTGAAGTTGACCTACGACCCGTATTCATAGCCACGTTGAGGTGTATGTTATTTTCTTTTGCATAATTTCATATTATATGAAATCCAGAAGCGAGAATATCCATAAGCTTAGAAGTAATGTAATAAAAAATTTCGTTTGGCACAGAATTATACTCATTAGCGACACTTTCGCATACAACGTACATATTATCTTAGTAACTTTTATGATAATTTTATGACATTGTAAGCTAAGAATGTTGCGTATGAGACTAAAGCTCTATGGGAAAATACGTAATGAGAGTTTAAATCCAACTCATGTGACACTTACGTAATGCTAGCAGTTCATAATACTTAATCAGTTTCTAAAGGTAAAACTACCAGGTTTTCATAAATTGACAACAGTCTAGAAAAATATGTAAAGGAAAATGTCCTTCAGTGTGATTTAGTTAAATAAATTAGATAATGGTTTTTGTGTTTACTTGGATAAATAGTCTTAATTAACCACTAGGTCGCCACCCTGCTTTGCAGCAGCATATTAGAGCGCAGCAAGCATCACATATCTTTGTGTAAAAAATTTTTTTTTTTTTTCAAAAAAAATTTGGAGGCCAAAATTGAAAATTCGGGCTCCGTTTTAGAATGATGTCAGTTAAATCTAGTTTCATTTGATATATAAATTGTTGAAATCGGTAAAGTATTGACAGAGATCTCGCATAAGAAAGGATTGAACTTTCTTGCACCATGAGAGCTTCGCTCGCTACCCTCGCTACGTTCTAATTAGAATCGTTGTCAAATAAAGATAAGCTTACATAATATTTATAACTTTTTGCAGAATCTTACTAAATATAACTATGTAAAGAGTAAAATACATCGATTGGTGAATGGTGAGCGCTGACTAGTAAGTGGCCACCCTAAACCTACAACTGAGTCGCAAGTCTCAGCCGCCTGCGATGTATCCCCACTTTATCACACGAGTGCTTAGTATTAGATCTCACGAGTTCTAGAATTTAACCGAAATGACTTCACCCCTTTTAATAGGTACCTACATACATGCAGTCACACCTCTTTTATTTAGCAGAGACTATAGATTTCCTCTTGGCACACTTCTTTTGCTCCAAATTTTAAAAGTCTCTCATGCATGTTCTTAACATGGCCTTTCGACAATACATCTTCGATTTGATCAAAATATTTCTGCACACTATCGGCACCCACCAGTTTGTCCATCTACACTAAATGTATCTGTTTCGTCAATCTTCTTTCATACATCCTCTGTACGTAACTGTACCAATTGAGCCATTTGATATGTATCATCAAGACCATTAATTTATATTAAGTGAGGACCTATTACTTGTTATCACTCGGTGGGTATTACACATTCACTCATATAGTGCAGATAAATGTATCGATAGAAACTGTATAATGGTTCTATAATGGTTCATACCTACGAATTTTAGAAGAGCCATCGTCACTAGCAAGTGCAATAAATTAGCCACATAACAGAGGCCAAAGCATATTTTATAATCGGTGAACATGGGCGTATGATACACCTATGCCTATCTCTTCGAGGACACCGGGGTGATTATACCTGTGTATCATAAAATAGTATAAAACAAAGTCGCTTGCGTTCCCTATGTATATGATTTTAATTCTTTAAAACTACGCAACGGATTTGATGCGGTTTTCACCAATGGATAAAGTGCTTCTCGAGGAAGGTTTTATGTTTTATGTATATAATTCGTCAAGCGGACGAAGCCGCAGGAGTTCGCTAGTATTATTATATTATACTCGTAGAGTTTGCACCTAAAATCCTCAGGAACGACTCGTATAGAATTATTGTCAGTTAACCACCAAAAATTTGCATTTAATGAAAATAATTCGGACACTGAAAGTTATATGACTTAAAACAATGGAAAATTGATGTTGAAATTTAAATAATTGCAATGATTTCGCTAAATAGAAGACATGTTAAACGTCGACATATGTTTCGCCTTCTCACGAGGCATTATCAAGACTATCACAAAGAGACAGCGAAGCCCGAGGGATGCACGTTGCTGTTTATAAGATGTGAGTGTGTAAAACTCGCTAGCGCGATGTAGGATGTTTTCTGTGTTAGTACTTCCATGTTGAATATACTATTAGCGAGATTCAGACATGCCAAAACCAAAACCGGGGGGGTAGAACAATTAACTGTGGGTCGGTTAGAGCTAATTATATTTTTAATGAGATATTTTTTTTTTATTTCAAAAATTACGGTGTATCATACGAATACAAACTACTATGCCTGCCTGTCTGCTAACAGCTTTAGCAGGGGGGATGTCTGGAAATCTGTCTGTTCATGCAGTAGGGTGTTAACATCACGTTTTACTATTTCTAAGCGTTCCCAGATGCACAGTTTGAACCCCTTTTCGCCTAATTTCAATATTTCAAAGGTGTTGTTACTGTTTAGAGTGTGTCCAGTATCTAAAAGATGTTTGGTGAAGTGGGACTTCTCTGCGCACGGATTACGAAACGCTGACATGTGTTCCCTATATCTAACTAACCTCGAACGACCGACCTGTTTGTCCTACATACAACATACCACACGTATCACACCGCAGCAAATAAACGCCAGACTTTTTTGAATTAACCACCGAGTCTTTTCCATTGCATAAGTTACTTAGGGAATTTTGGGCTTTAAATTTTTTTTTTTTTTATATTGGTTTCGCCAAATTGACGCCGCCCGCCTGGTAAGTCGTGACGACGTCTAGCGATTGTGGGCCACTCTCACAGCACATAATACTATAGAGAGTGGCCCTCAACTTGACGACCTACTGATGTGCCTCTTCACGCTCCGCTTAAAGAACCCAGGATTATATGTGGGAGGAAACACGTGCAAAGGCAGGGCGTTCCAGGCCGCTATCGTTCGGCAGAGAAACGAACGTTTAAAACGTTCGGTTCTCGCGAACATGCTATCCACTGTGTGGGAGTGGCATCTCTGCCCGGCACGCGTTGTTCGGGATCTGAAGGAAGAGGGTGGGATCAGATTAAAGAGCTCTTCAGAACACTCGCCGTGGTAAATACGGTAGAATGCGGCCAAGGAAGCTATTGTTCGGCGCTGAGCTAGCGGCTCAATGCTTCCCGTTACCTCCGGACAACCTATAATACGGATATACGGATAGCCTGTCGCTGCATAGCGTCGAGAGCGTCCAGCAAATACTTCGCGGA
>OY748298.1:14222778-14407032 GCA_963556515.1 Nudaria mundana
TCATATCGAAATAATCATAGCAAAAACTAACCGACTTGAAATTGTCAAATGGGACCAAATGAGAAGCATTAACTGTCAATTATAATAAGAATTTTCAAAATTGGTTTATCCAGTCCAAAGTTGTAACAAACTAAAACATTCAGTCGAATATTTGTGTTAATAGTCATTAATATAGGAAGGCTATAGACAAAGCTATAGAAAAAGAGTGATGACCGTGAGTTTTATTGTCAAGTTCTTTTTCACGGCTCTACCTTATATACATGGGGCACACTAAAAGTTTTGCACTTCTAGCTAATCGGAACTATTTGAATTTCGAATGTTATATGTTTTAAACGTTGCAACCTTCTTAGTAGTAAAAAAAACAATTGACGGGAAATCATTTGTCAATTGTTTTTTATCACAAATCAAAGTTATATTGTATGCAACGAAAATGGAATTAAATCGAAAAGATTTTAGAGCGATGATTTTTTATGATTTTAAAAGTTCTTTCTCTCCGCAAGACTGTGCCGCTCGTCTTCAAAATGCTTTTGGGAGACAAGCACCTTGAGCACCGTGAGGCGATGGTTTGCTGAATTTGTGTTTTAGTACTTACTAACGTTACCTATATGAATAGTTCATTATTTCATTTCACTTTAATTACACTACGATAATATCACATTACTTATCTATCTATACTTATAATAAATCGGGTCCTTCCTCGTAGTCAAACTTTTTGGTCAAACTGGTTTGACTATGAGGAATTACGTTTCCTCGTGGTCAAATTTGTTTAACGACCCTCCCTGTATTGCTGTTTAGTTAAGAATTTGTACAGTCAATCATTAAAGTGCTTGTTCATAAGCTTAAAAAAAGGTTGCCCGCTCCGAGTGTTTAACATTGTATTGTGTAATGGTAAGTAAGATGTTAAAAACTTATTAAAATTATAATAGCATTATTTTTCGCAGAGTTTAAAAAAGACAACAAAACGTCGACAATTGTTTCGCCTCTAAACGAGGCATTATCAAGACTGTCTCAACGAGAACAGCAAAGGTCTTCTTTTAAGTTAATAAGTTTTTAACATCTTACTTACCATTACTTTGTCATGGATTTTCGCCAGGTAACGCCTGTTTCTATCCAATATTGTATTGTGTGCCGGGGGGTGTTAATCTTTTGTAAAACTGTGTTCGTGTCGCGAGGTGTAAAGGATACAGTAATACCTTCGACACTTTTGTTTTCTCAACTGGCTGCAAGCCCAAAAAACGTTACCATTCTATAGTTGCGCCATTTATAATATTGCTGGCCCTCGAACAGCAATACTGTCCACCTTTTCGTTTTACACATTTCAAATCCATTTTTGAGCAGATCGAAGGGGACTTCAATCTTAGGCGACAAGTGTAAATCGTTTGTGTGTCTACTCCTCCGAGACGGCTCGACCGATTTTGACCAAATTTGGCATGCTGGTCGACATCATACCCGGGAGTGCATATATCTGAAATTATGAAAATAGAGCTGACCACGGAATAATCACCGAAAATGTCCTGGACATCACCGAAAAACCAGACGATTAAATGGTTGCCATGGAAACACGTGCGTCAACAATGAAACATTTGCACCGCTCAACATTTGCAATTAGCAGCATGCATTGCATACCTAGTTATATTATACGAGTATATAGAAAAGAAAATCGCTGCACTTGACGTTCGACATTATCTTAGTTATCTAAGACTGTACATACATAAACTGCATGCATATAGGGCGATAAAAAGTTGCAATGTCAATGAAGTTTGACCACGAGGAAACATAATACCTCATATTATAAACTTAAGACTAACGGGTCTTTTACGCGATTATTGAGATATATACATACCTCTTTATTACCCGACGTTTCGGCCCTGTTACAAGAGCCGTGGTCACGGGTGGACTGGCTTCAGCTCATCGTCGTCTTCGTGAAGTGCGGGTTTGTTCAACTACCCTCACTTCGTTGTCACTAACTATTGTGTTCGGAGAGCCACTACGGCATACCACACTGATAGTATCAGCACGCGGGCGTTCGGTGAGAGTTCGGTAAAAGACCCGTTAGTCTTAAGTTTATAATGTGTACAAAACGCGAAAGTTTAAAGAAGTATTATAATTCCTCATAGTCAAACCAGTTTGACCAAAAAGTTTGACTACGAGGAAGAAGGGAATAAATCTGTAGAAGTGAAAATTCTGTACATTAAAAATATCAAAAATATAAATGGCAGGGAGTGTTACTAGACCGACACCGAACCCAAAAATGTGATTAAAAAAATTCTTGTCTGTCTTTCTGTTTGTTCAGGCATCACGCAAAACTACTATATAATATTTTATCTTAAGAAACAATATCGCTCAACAGATAATAAATCAGTAACTGGTGATCAAGAAAGCTATAACACGCAAGTGGAGCTGCGGGCAACAGCTAGTAAGTAATAAAAACCTCAGATAAAACCTCGTATACAGTTAGTTTATAACACATATTATAAGGCTACAAAAGCTCTACCACAATGTCACTACACATCATTTTAACCGCGACTTATAACCGCATCGTTAAACGGTAAAATTTGGATTTAATATTTTTCTAAGCAGCTTAGCTGATATACGTAAAACTTTTTATAATGGAATTATGTAAATCTGAAAGACAAAGATCCATTCACATAATGTAATTGTGACTATGATTATATGACTATTTCCCTGAAGGGATGGACAGAAGCTTGTTCTATGTCCATTTTTTTTAATCCACGGCCCATAACCGGTACCTCCCCTACGTCCATTGCCGGGAGCCTCAGGTACCATGTACAATGGTACAATGGACTTGGAAGTATTCCCAGTGGCACCAGCGGTGTTATATGTCCTGTCTTTGCAGTAACATTGCTAGTTTTCAGTAACGTAGTACGCAAGCCTGGTGTTGCTAGTTTCGTAGAATCTCATCCGATCAGCAGGTGCGTCACTTAAGCTTTGCTTTAGTCCCTAAGATTTTGGTGGGATGCCTATTACATTTTAGATAGTTTCAGACTTCTTTTAGAACTCGACGAAGAACTCAAACTCAAAAATATTTATTAATATAGTTATAAAATAACACTTCTTCTTCTCGTGTCGATGGGCGACACAGGTGATTATATTGTCTTGGCCCAGTGCTCTCGATGCGAAGCGCATTTGGCCTCGCCTCGTACAGGTCATCTAAAGTGCACGACTCTGGGCAACCCGGACATGACATCATGTGGTTGATGGTTTGTGGTGATAAGCCACATTCACACTGGTTCTCTTTAGTGTCAATGTAACCCCATTTGGACATATTATCTTTAGACCTGCCAACCTGGGTCCGCATTCTATTAAGAGCCTTCCAGGTGGGCCAGGGGATTTTGTGTCCGGGGGGTAGTGTAGTAAAATAACACTTATTAACGTCAGCACATAAGCAAAGCAATGGGTGGAGCCAAAGAGAAAAGAACCTGGCAATAAAACTCCCTTCCACTCTTTTTAAATCATCAGTAACTACATTCATAGTATAATACACACAACGTATCCAGAAAGATGCTGCAACTAATAAACCACGCGTGAAGTTATTCGTTGATTTAGATAATTTCAAACCTACATAATATTCTCGTTCACAGAACTAGATAGATGGCAAGAAAGTTACTGCTTCTAGAGTGGCCCCATTTTAATTAGGTCCCATCCCGATTATTATTTGCTCCCATTACGGTAATTTGAAGTTGGTTTTTGTGTCAATGTTTGATGTGTTGTTTTGTTAAATGCTTTTACGCCAACGATCGGTTCTAGCTTTATGAAGCATCTTATTTTTAACTGTCCGCCGCGCCGTAACGTCCATTGTCCTGCGTTATGTAGCATGGAATAAATTTTACAAATCTTTGTTTCCCGCGAGCCATACAAATTTAAATATTTATTACATTTTTACCTTTTTCATTGACAGCCATGCTACGTGAAATTTACAAGCGAAAATATGTAAATGAGGTCCTTATCTTGGGTTAAATTAGTAGTTAACTGTTAGATAACAAAGCTGTTTAAGTTTTATGGTAATTATACCTGTGAGGTGTTATCCAAAATTACATTAGATTAAATGTTTTTTTTTTAATCCGCCGACTTGGAAGGTTTGAAGTTTGAAATACAGTTGATATTTATCTATATTTAGCTCGCAGCTTTACCTTCTCCCCGATCCCATAGCATGTGAGGGTTTTTTCTCGGAATATTAGTCTATCTATCTCCATACAAAATTTCACTAAAATCCGTTCAGTGGTTTTGCATGTTTTTTTTTGTTTTTTTAATTAATTATAGAATATTAATAATATAGAATAACAATATTCTTTCGTCTTTCTTCTTCTTCTCAGACGCTATGCATTCTTTTTTTTATTTAATGATTTGATTATAATACAATGTAAAAGAAACTATTTTACCTTTTTTCTTTTTTTAATTCCGCAGCCCAAGGCCGCGGCCGCTCTAACGTCCGTTGACGGGCGTCTCTGGTTACAAGCAGAACGTATTTCCATTGGCGCCCGGCGGAACTATTTTATCTTACAAAATATCTATCTATGATAAAATTTAGTTTATATTTCACTTAGAGATATTTGGTGCTACCAAATATCCTTGACCTTATATTTACAATTTTTAAACTCCTTTTTAGGGTTCCGTACCCAAAGGTTAGAACGGGACCCTATTACTAAGGCTCCGCTGTCCGTCTGTCATCAGGCTTAATCTTATGAACAGTAATGGAGACAGTTGAAATTCTCACAGATGATGTATTTCTGTTCTTGCTATAACACACACATACACATATCACGCCTATATCCCCGAAGGGGTAGGCAGAGGCACATTACACACCCATCATTTGCCAGTATTTTTAGTCCCACGTAATAGGGGCAAGCCTATTACTGTCACCGGGCACACATATAATAGGTTATATCCAAAATGGCCTAATGAATTTCATAAAAAGTAGCAGCTATATTGTAAAAAATACAAAAAATAAAAAACTGAGACAAATAAATATTTAAGGGGCTCCCATATAACAACCGTGATTTTTTTGCCACTTGTATAGTTAATTAATACGGAACCTTTCGTGCACGAGTCCCACACGCACATGACCAATCTCTAGGATTGAATTAAATTAAATATTTAGATTTTAGCCTTTGTTCTTTTAATCTTGAATTCCTTGTTTGTAACTTATCCCAGGAATAATCTTATGAACATGAGATATGGACGTTAGAACTATCTCGTATAATCAAAAATGAGAAAATTATATCACACTGGCGGAGCTGCGGTTACCAACTACAGATCTATAAAAATATAACACATACATGTTTTAAGAATGTCCTTACCTATAAACTATCTTATATTATACTACTATAGTATTCTTATATCTGTGGCTATACCTATAACATATACAGGCTGAAATTTAATTCATGAGCAATATTTTAAACTTAAATAAATTGATCGATTGTAGATTTTTATAAATGTTTGTTTCGGTATTTTTCATAATAATAGTGTTATTAATTGCCGGGGCTATTTAATTGTATACAAATCAAAAATAAAATACATACATACATAAGAAATCTATCTATATATAAAAGAAAGTCGTGTTTGTTACAACACTTATAACTCGAGAACGGTTGGACCGATTGCCATGAATTTTGATTTGTTGGATTTGTTTCCGTCACGAATAGCAGAATACATCTTAAAAACAATGAAATAGATGCTAATTTGTTTATTACATGTAAAACATTAGTTGTACAATCTTGTCAAATATTGTAACAACAATTTTTTTTTTGGAGCTTATGGCCTGGTTGCTGAGAACTTTAAGCAAAAAAAATATTTTTTTCTGAAGACATCATGTGTGCGTTCAGAAATTTATTTTTTGTAAAATGTCTACAAAGTTCAGGTAGTGTTATATTTGTTTGTTTTAGCCATTAATTTTCGAAAATTATTTATTAATTATTTAATTTTTAATTCCAGAAAATAATACCTAAGATTTATTCTACAGTAAAAACATAAAATCATCGGAAAGGAACAAAATAAAAAAGAATAAAAAATCAATTGGTAAAGGTTATAAGAATAAGGAAAAAAAATCTACAGGTTAACAAAAGTGTAAATGTCTTTTTATAGGTTGTATATGATTTTTCTTGATAAGATATTCATACGTAGTGGTTATATACTCTTTGAGCTATTGTCTATGTCTCGAAGTTGTCACTGTTATTATATTTGGTGGTTTTATGCGAGTGCACATTTTAATAACAATGCCGCGTCCTATATAGAAGATCTAATCTTTCCCAGCGAAGCCGTAATGCAATTAGGCAACGGAATATCGCGAGTCAATTATCTGATGGAGAACGAGAAATTGCACGAGAACACCGCCGCGTTAGTATGGAGCAAAGAAGGGCCTTAATTCGTGCTTCTCAAACACAAGAGCAAAGAGAGGCAGCCCGTGAAACGGCTAGGTTAGAAACGAGAAATCGTCGAGCTTATCGTACAGATGAACAGAGGAATAATCTTCGAAGTGCAAGAAGAAATGGTTCAAGTATTGATTTGAATCGAGCAGCGTTTCTGTATGATTGCACCATCGACTACAGCTTGCATCGTTTAGTTTGCATTGGTCCAATGGACGTTGTTTGCCAGCATTGTGGAGCATTGAAGTTTGCTGGTGAAACGCCTGGTTTGTGCTGCCTTAGTGGTAAAGTGAAATTGCCATTATTGGTCCCGCCACCAGAGCCATTGTGCTCCCTGCTTTATGGCGAAACACTAGAATCACGACATTTTCTAGCGAACACTCAAAAATACAATGTCTGTTTCCAAATGACTTCATTTGGGCCGGAAATTATCGAAGAACACGGATATAATCCGACATTTAAGGTAATTTACGTTAAAAACTTTATTTTCTATCATTGTAAAAATAATCTGGAATGTAGTTTGTTAGATTTCTGTATTTGTCTCTGAAATAAAAATGGCATGTTATTATTTGAAAAAAAAAAGTGCTTGTAAAAAAAGTGTTTGTAAATCTAACTATAACTATGGTTTTGACTTTACAGATTCAAGGCCAGATTTGCCATCGCATTGGATCATTGCAACCTATAGAAGATGCACAGCATAAATTCTTGCAAATATACTTCATGGGCAATATGGAAGAACAACTTAACCGGCGTCAAGGGATCAACACAGCTACGAAAAGAGCAATTCTCCAAGATCTGCAGCAAATGCTTCATGAACATCATGCATTGGTCAGGCTGTTCAAGACTGCTTTAGAGCGCATGCCAAGTGATGACTATAAAGTTGTGATCAGAGCAGATAAAAGACCAGCTGGAACACATGAACGCACATTTAATGCTCCAACAATCGATGAAGTGGCAATCCTGATTGTTGGTGAAAACTTGGAAACACGTGATATTGTACTTACACGACGCAACACTGGGCAACTACAAAGAATATATGAAACACACCGTTCATATGACGCGTTACAATACCCGCTGATGTTTTGGCAAGGAGACGATAGATATCACTTTAATATCAAAATGATTAATCCATTGAATGGTAAGATCAATATTGTTGTTTTCATTTTAACTATGGTTTTGACTTTACAGATTCAAGGCCAGATTTGCCATCGCATTGGATCATTGCAACCTATAGAAGATGCACAGCATAAATTCTTGCAAATATACTTCATGGGCAATATGGAAGAACAACTTAACCGGCGTCAAGGGATCAACACAGCTACGAAAAGAGCAATTCTCCAAGATCTGCAGCAAATGCTTCATGAACATCATGCATTGGTCAGGCTGTTCAAGACTGCTTTAGAGCGCATGCCAAGTGATGACTATAAAGTTGTGATCAGAGCAGATAAAAGACCAGCTGGAACACATGAACGCACATTTAATGCTCCAACAATCGATGAAGTGGCAATCCTGATTGTTGGTGAAAACTTGGAAACACGTGATATTGTACTTACACGACGCAACACTGGGCAACTACAAAGAATATATGAAACACACCGTTCATATGACGCGTTACAATACCCGCTGATGTTTTGGCAAGGAGACGATAGATATCACTTTAATATCAAAATGATTAATCCATTGAATGGTAAGATCAATATTGTTGTTTTCATTTTAACTTGATATACATTTTATTCTGTTTGCTTTTAGTACACAAAAAAAGTTGTAATTTCTAATTTAGTAGAGAGTAGCTGTAAGAGTCGTTAACCTATTACGGGTTCTAAAATACAATTTTTACTGCATTTGTTTCAGGTGAGGAAACTACCAAGAAGGTTAGTTCGACGAATTATTACGCATATCGTTTGATGATTCGTGAAAATTCTGACAATTATTTGTTGCGATTTCGTCGACTGCTTCAACAATATTGCGTTGACATGTACGTTAAAATCGAAACGGAGCGCCTGACTTTCATTCGGTTGAATCAAGCTAAATTGCGTTCGGAAGAGTATATCCATTTACGCGATGCAATTAGCACAGAAGGAGATTCAGAAAATGTTGGTCGATTGACTATTTTACCGGCGACATACATAGATAGCCCGCGTCATTTGCATGAATATGCGCAAGATGCAATGACACATGTTCGTAATTATGGTCGGCCAGATCTATTCATTACATTTACATGTAATCCGAAATGGATAGAAATTATTCAATTGCTGCTTCCCGGGCAAACATCAAGTGATCGACACGACATCACCGCACGTGTTACATTACATTACATTGTTAAGCAACACGTCTTTGGGAATACTCGATGCTTTTTTTTTTTTTTATATTTAGGTCGACAAATTGGCGCCACCCGCCTGATGGTAAGCTGTGGCGACGTCTGGTGATTGTGGGCAACTCTCACAGTACATAGGAATACTATAGAGAGTGACCCTCAACTTGACGACCCAGTAATGTGCCTCTTCACGCTTCGCTTAAAGAACCCAGGGTTATATGTTGGAGCAAACACGTGCGCGGGCAGGGCGTTCCAAGCCACCATTGTTCGGCAGAGAAACGAACGTTTAAAACGCTCAGTTCTCGCGAAGACGGTTTCCACGGTACGAGAGTGACATCTCTGCCCGGCACGCGTTGTTCGGGATCGGAAGGGAGAGGGTGGGATCAGATTGA
This sequence comes from Nudaria mundana, assembly GCA_963556515.1. Lineage (NCBI taxonomy): Eukaryota > Metazoa > Arthropoda > Insecta > Lepidoptera > Erebidae > Nudaria > Nudaria mundana. Next base: position 14,231,868 of record OY748298.1, read on the forward strand.
AGAGCTCTTCAGAACACTCACCGTGGTAAATACGGTAGAACGCGGCCAAGGAAGCAATTGTTCGGCGCTGGGCTAGCGGCTCAAGGCATCCCGTTACCTCCGGACAATCTATAATGCGAACAGCGCGTCGCTGCATAGCGTCGAGTGCGTCCAGCAAATACTTCGCGGAGCCGTCCCAGAGGTGAGAGCAGTATTCGACGCAGGGTCTGATCTGCGTTTTGTACAGCAGACACCTCTGGTGCCGTGTAAAGAATCGCTTTACCTTGTTCAGTATTCCTAGTTTCCGCGAAGCTAGCCCAATACATCTCTCAATGTATTTAGTGTTATTGAGCTCTCGACGTACGTCTATGCCAAGGATGTCTAGATTATCCTTCATTGGTAATGTTGCATTCTGAAGAGTGGGTAGGGGAAGGAAAGGGGATTTTTTCGCTGTAAATGCACACGCCTGTGTTTTGCGGGCATTGAACTCGACCAAGTTCTCGGCACCCCATTGGGAGATACTGTCGAGGTTACGGTCGAGATCAGCCACGAGTCGTCGTCTCTCCTCCTCAATCTCAGATCGCCCTGCCGTCGGACGAACCGAGTAACTCCAGTGCAGTGTGCTGTCATCTGCATAGCAATGAATGTTCCCGAGGGATAGCATATCATTGATATGCAGAAGAAAGAGAGTTGGTGATAGTACGGACCCCTGCGGTACCCCGGCATTCACTTGCAAGAAGCGAGAAGCCTGGCCATCGCAGAGGACCCGCACTCGGCGCTCGTTTAAAAAGCTGGCAATCCAGCTGCACAGTTGAGGAGGTAGACCATATGCCGGAGGCTTGGAAAGGAGCGAAGCATGCCAGACCCTATCGAAAGCTTTGGCGATGTCCAGGCTAATAGCCAAGGACTCGCCGTACTTTTCCATAGCCCCACCCCATACATGCGTGACGAATGCCAGGAGGTCACCCGTTGATCGTTTTGGCCTGAAGCCATATTGCCGATCATTGATTAGCGAGTGATCCTCCAGGTATCGCATGAGCTGCTTTTTGATAAGGAGCTCAAGCACCTTGCAAATGACTGAGGTGACAGCTATGGGTCGATAGTTGCCTGGATTGGAGCTATCCCCTTTCTTGGGGATCAGTTGTACGTTCGCCTCTTTCCAGACCTCCGGCACGAGCCCTGTAGAGTATGACAGGCGATACAGACGCGTTAGTACTGGAGACAACTCAGCGGCACATTTTCGTAACACCACCGCCGCAATGCCGTCAGGGCCACTGGCTTTCCGCGTGTCGAGCGACCGCAGTACTGCCCGTGCATCACATTGCCTGATAACAATATCAGGCATAGTGTGGCCACAGTTGGCGATGGCGGGGGGCTGCAGGCCACGGTCATCGACGCGGGAATTAGCCGCAAAGAGGTCTGCGAGCATGTCCGCCTTCTCTTGGGCTTTGTGAGCCAGTGATCCATCAGGAAAACGCAGTGGTGGCAGCGAGGGTTGGCAAAAATTTGACTGTACGGCTTTGGCCAGTTGCCAGTATCCACGGCTGCCCGTGGGGTGGGATGTGAGCTCCTGACCAAGCCGCGCGACGCGCTGGGCATCCGTTCTCTTGAAGGCCCTCTTGCTGAACCTAGTGGCCCTATTGTACGCTGCTTTGAGGCGATTCACATTCGGGTCACGTGCCGCCCGAGCCCGTACCCAGGCGCGATACGCCGACTGTTTTTTCTGGACAGCCTCGACACATTCACGCCCGAACCAGGGGCGAGCTTTGCGGATGCTGGCGACATCAGTGAAAGGGATATAATATTCTATCCCTAGACTGATCTCGCCAGCAACGGCAGCAGCGCTATCCGAAGGCGCCTTCCCTACAAAGCAGCGTTGGCTCCACGGAACGGACGCAAAGTAATCGCGGAGACCGTCCCAGTCTGCCGACGAGTAGTGCCATAGTCGTCGAGTCATTTGTTCAGCACGAGCAGGCGGTGGCACTTGGAAGCTGGCGTGCACCACACAGTGGTCGGAAGTGCCCAGTGGGGCGCGTACCGACACACTGTACTCGGCTGGGCGACTCGTCAGCAGTAGATCCAGCTAGGCGGGCGTGTGGTCTGACCTGTCAGGTATCCGGGTGATCCCCTGTACCATCTGGGTCAGCCCGTGGGAGAGAGCGAATGCATGGGCGGATCGTCCCGCATGATCGGTCCTAAGGGACCCCAGCCATTCAACGTGATGACCGTTAAAGTCCCCCAGGAAAACCAGGTCAGCGTTCGGGAACCGCACCTGCGCATCGTCAGCCATTTCGCTGAGGTATTCGAAAAGCCTTGTTGTCCCAGTGTCCCCTGTGTGGGAGCGGTAGACGCACACGTAGATCTGGCTCATAGAGCCATGATCCACGTGCAGCCAAAGGACGGAGTAGGAGGGGTTCTCTAGACAGCGCAACCGGCGGCAGCAGACATCCGCCCTAACGAACACGCACACTCCGGCTTTGTCGCGGAATTGTGTGTCCTCAATGACATAACCCGGGTAACTGAGGTAAGACGTGTCGTCAGGGCGGCGTATCTGTGTCTCCGTAAGGAACATCACAGAAGGCCGTGCCGTCTCTAGGTGATGGTGGACGGTATCGAGGTTCGCATGGAGTCCGCGGATATTCGCGAACTCCACCTCAAAAGGAATCGACTTTGTGGGGTTTCTAGAGGCAGCTGTGTACCGTTTATAACTTTGTTGCACTGTCATGATGAGATATAGGGAAGCGTGAAGACAGGGCGTCATTTGGTGCGGCAGTAAGTGACAAAGTGCAGAGGCTAGCTTCGTCTAGAATCGGAGCCGACCCGCCGGACGGAAGGGCTCCCAAACCCCCCTGATGCAAGGCCGCCGCTACCCCACACCGGTTACCACCCGGAGCGGCGACCCCACATCAGGATTATGCGCAACATGTGGGGCAGCCTCCTGGGGTGGTTGGTCCCAGGCGGGCCCCATGACTATGTTGCGGGCGGCCGCGGCAACGCCGTTGCTAAGGGTCTCCCTGGCCGGCGAATCGACCCACACCACCCACACTAGACTCCGCTTCGCCCCCACTGGACCCCTGCCTGCCGCACCATACCTCGCCCTGGGCCTGGCAGTGCAGCTGCTGAACCCCTAACGCAACCCAGCCTGGGCTGGGTTAATTGGGGGGCTTTAGCACAGCTGCACGGTGGTACCCCCCCGGACCAACACTGTTGTACCACCTGGTATCCACGTAGGGGCCGAAGCCACCACATGGGTACCGTAATATACGAACCTCGTCCGTTAATCAGCAGGTGCGCCACTAGCAGGTGAGGTCGCTGGGGCCCGATAGATGTAAGAAGGGCCCCTTTGCACCCTTTGCTGGATGTATTCAATCGAATGGCAAAAACGAGGCCTACCGCATGCTCACATTCTGATTTGGTTAGTCGAAAGAATTCGGCCAGATCAAATAGATGACATCATATGTGCGGAGATTCCTGCTCCTGAAACCGATCCATACCTACATGATGTTGTAGTCACGAATATGATTCATGGACCGTGTGGCACTATCAACCGACAATCACCGTGCATGGTCGACGGCAAGTGTTCCAAACGGTATCCACGAAAATTGACGGCAGAGACCATTACAGGCACCGATGGTTATCCATTGTATCGGCGTCGATCGCCCGATGATAATGGTAGAACTATCACAACTAAAGTGAAAGAAAACGATTTCGTAGTTGACAACAGTTGGATTGTTCCATATTCGCCACTTCTTTCCAAAACATTCAAAGCACATTGTAATGTTGAGTATCGCAATTCGGTCAAGTCAATTAAATACATTTGCAAATATGTCACGAAAGGGAGCAACATGGCGGTTTTTGGTATCCAAACATCCAATAACAAAGATGAAATCACGCGCTATCAACTGAACTGCAATGAAGCAATTTGGCGTATATTTTCATTCCCTATTCACGAACGTCATCCCACTGTTTTACATTTGGGGGTGCATCTAGAGAACGGTCAGAGAGTATATTTCACAGCGTCGAATGCTGCTCAACGTGCCGAAACACCTCCAGCGACAACACTGACCAGTTTCTTTGCTTTACTCAGAAATGCCACGTTATTACACTTGGAACGCTACATCGAAGAAATTTCAACGTGGGAAGCAAGGCGATGCAGTTCCTGGTCATCCAGATATGCGTTCTATTGATGCTCTTGGTCGTATTTACACAGTTCATCCGAAGAATGATGAATGTTTCTATTTGTGGTTGTTGCTGGTACATGTTCGAGGGCCAACATCATTTGAATCACTACGAACTGTTAATGGTATCGTGTGCCCCACATTTCGTGCAGCATGTCGAGAGCTAAATTTGCTTGAAAACGATACTCATTGGGACACGACAATCGCTGAAGCAATTATTTCTGCATCTCCAAGTCAGATACGCACATTATTTGCTATCATCATTTCAACATGCTTCCCATCGAACCCACGTGACCTGTGGAACAAATACAAAGATAACATGTCAGAAGATATTTTACATCGAATTCGCGTCAGCTCAAGAAATTCCGATCTTGAGGTGAATGAGGAGATCCATAACCAGACTTTGCTCTTGATCGAAGATATGTTACCTCATGTGCGGCAGTTTGTTAGTTAGGTTAGGAATGCCAGCGCCAGATCGCGGAATGAATGACGCATTTAATAGAGAATTGGAACGTGAACGTGAATATGATCCACATGAACTAATCCAATCAGTTCAAACGAATGTACCTCTGTTGAATCCTAAGCAGAGGGAAGTCTATGATACACTGATTAATGCAATTGATGATGGAAATGGCGGCTTATTTTTTTTGGATGCCCCCGGTGGAACTGGGAAGACATTCCTCATGTCATTGATTTTGGCCACTGTACGTGCGAGATCCGAAATTGCGGTAGCAATTGCTTCTTCTGGAATAGCGGCCACATTGTTAGACGGATGCCGTACGGCTCACTCAGCGTTAAAATTGCCATTAAACCTTCAAACTACTGAACAACCGACATGTAATATTTCGAAACACTCCGCAATGGCCAAAGTTTTAGTAGCACCAAAAATCATCATATGGGACGAATGCACAATGGCGCACAAACGCGCATTGGAAGCCCTAGACCGAACATTAAAAGATCTGCGCAATGACTCGGGATGTTTTGGTGGTGCAATGATTTTATTATCTGGCGATTTCCGACAAACACTACCAGTCATTCCAAGATCTACTGCTGCCAACGAAATAAACGCTTGCCTCAAAGCATCAAATCTGTGGCGATATGTAAAGAAACTTCAACTGTCTGTAAATATGAGAGTTGCATTGTTGAACAATCTATCTGCTGATGATTTCTCGAAGCAATGGCTGACTATCGGTAATGGCCGTGTTCCTGTTGACAAATCGAGCGGTTTGATTTCATTTCCTCCAAATTTTTGCAATTTCGTATCATCAAAAGACGAGCTTATCAACAAAGTATTCCCGGATATCATTGCTAACCACAAAAATACTAAATGGTTAAGTGAGCGAGCAATTTTGGCCGCTAAAAATAAAGATGTAGATGACCTCAATTTTATAATTCAAAATCAAATCGTAGGTACTCTGTATTCATTGAAATCTATCGACTGTGTAACATACGAAGAAGAAGCCACTAATTATCCAACTGAATTTTTAAACTCCTTGGATGTGCCTGGTTTACCACCGCACAATTTAAAACTTAAAGTTGGCTCGGTAGTCATCATGCTTAGAAATTTAAACCAACCAAAACTGTGTAATGGAACGCGTTTGGTGATAAGAAAACTGATGAGCAATGTGATTCACGCGTCGATACTTAAAGGAAAATTTAAAGATGAGGAAGTTCTTATTCCAAGGATTCCGATGATCCCAACGGATATGCCCTTTGAGTTTAAACGAATTCAATTCCCGATTCGTCTTGCCTTCGCCATGACGATCAACAAGTCACAGGGCCAATCCTTGACTATTTGTGGCCTCAATCTAGAAAATGCATGTTTTTCTCATGGTCAATTGTACGTGGCATGCTCACGTGTCGGCAAACCATCCGCTTTATTTGTTCTTGCGCCTGACCAAAAAACAAAGAATGTCGTTTACCACAAAGTGTTTGAATGAAAATCCTATTAATAAATTAATCCGAGTTTTATTTTTTTTTTCCAATCTGCACAACATAGTTTTCAATAATTTTTTTTCTGACATGAGTTTGAAGTACTTAATTATTATTTTTTTCCCGACGCGTTTATCAATTTACATACATTTGCATGAAATATTAAAATATTCTTATTTTTTTTTATATTTTTTTTTTATATTTGGGCCGATCCAAAGTTCGCAGTGATAACTAGTTATTACTTAATTGTGTAGTTTATTGACCCCAATGTCATTGCCCGACTCCACTATAGCGAATAAAAAAAAACTACATTGATAAATATATCTAGGTTTAAAATATTGCTCATAAATTCCATTTCACCCTGTATATCATGATAATCTGGATAATATAATTATCCTCTATCACTTACCAAACTCATCACAGAAACCTCTCTATAACAAAACCGCAATAGTACAAACACATCCGAAAGGCTGTAATTCGAGAAAACGTACAAACTTTTGTAACAAAACAACAATGAATTCGCTGGGGCCGGGTATTAGTTTGAAACATTCCGAGACACGTACGGATCACTTCCTCAACTAAAAACACCTAATACTAAGCTTACACAATTTTGACAGCTAGTTATTTTATTATAGGGGCGTATTTACTTGCGTATCATGAACCTCATGAATTAATTTGTAGTTGTGGAATGGTAGGGCTCTTGTTCATGGCACGATTTTTACTACGTACGGCGTATTTGCAGCTTGTTCATGATACGGCAAAGCTACTGGTCGAGTTTTATTGTCCTTCTTTTTTGAGGCATTTGTCCTAAATAGGCATGACCTCAGAGCGGCTTAAACGAAATATTATAACCACACATTTAATATATCTGGTAATCGTCAATGGTTAAATAATTATGATTCAGCAAATTAATACGTTTGAGTAAAAAAATATTCGTATAAATATCTCATTGAGTAGTAGCTTTATTAGAAGTATATCTAACAGGCAATTCATAATAATTGTAAACTTGATAACTTACATTATTAAGGTCGGTGTATAATACGGCCTAGTAAATAAATAAACAAATATTTTTGGACAGTCTCACACGACGTCATCTAGCCCAAATTAAGCTAATAATAAGCTTGTGCTGGGATCTAGACGGCTGGTAAACATTTTAGACGATTTGTACTGTCGATTGACGGCACTTGGTGGAATCTGCTACACATATTGCACAAAAACATACATTTTTCCACTGTTATAATTTTATTTTCACGACCGGTTTCACCTCACGGCATCATCAGAGATTAATACAAAATATAGTTTTAATTCATATAAAATATCGTACTACATATTCATACGGACATCATAACACTAGTATTATAATTAGTTTTATGGAATAAATTTTATATGAAAATAAATTTAAATGATAACACCACCACTTCTAAATTTACCCCAAAAACTGGGAGAATAAGTCCTAAGTTTTATAAAATATTTGTTACAAGTCAAAAAAATACATTAAATGTCAACTGCTAAATTGTCAAAATTATTAAATGTCAAAACTTACATTTCTAGTCCCACCCCAGTGAATTAAATTGTATAATAGATAAATTAAATTGTATGTAATTTTTTGACTTGTAACAAATATTTTTTTAAACTTAGGACTTATTCTCCCAGTTTTCGGGGTAAATTTAGAAATGGTACTCCACCACTTTTAAATTTATTTTCATATATCCCCATAACATTAATTATGATGTCCGTATAAATATGTAGTACCATATTTTTATGTGAATTAAAACTATATTTTGGATTAATCTCTGATGATGCCGTGAGATGAAACCGGTCGTGAAACTAAAATTATAACAGTGGATAAGTATATGTGTTTTTGTGCAATATGACTGATTAACATACTTATACATTTCTAAATACATACATAATATTATACATAGAAAATACCCAAACTTCGAAACAAACATGTGTAGTTCGCACAAATAATTTCGACCCGGAATCGGACCTGGGATATCAGGGACGGCAGTCGCATACTCATACCACTGCGCCATCGAGGCAGTCAAAAAACTAGTTTCGTGTAATACTCGTAATTTGGTATCTCTCTGCATACACTTTTTAATTATATATGATCACGATGGTAGGTACAAATATAGAACACGACGCGGAAATTTCTTAAGAAACGAGATCTAGCAGTAATAACTTCATGGCAAATTTCCCCGAAGTCTTGTCTCAGACGAACACGAAACAACTAAAATACTTAACAAAAGCAGGTCGTGGGATGGTTTTGAAAGAAATATAGAAATAAACATTTTCTTGGCGTGGAAAAGACCCTCTGTTCTCGCTCGGACTTCCTTTGTAGGTACAGCGAAATATATTTTAATCTCTACTCTCACCTCGAACGTTATGAAATACAATGAGGTTGGTTGTGTTAGTCCTAACTTTGGCCTTTGTGTTATGACTATTTACAAGTAAGATCAAAGTAATAAATTTGTGATGGATATTACTACAAACTTTACGTTCCCAGAAGTAAGACAAACTACCGAAATGGATCATTTCTTGTTAGAGCGGCTGACTCCTTAAACAAACTAGGAAGTCTTACCGGCTTAGATTTTTTCAACTCTAATTCATCTCAATACACTCGCACTATATCTGACCAATGCAATTATGCAATGGTTTGAATCCGTTCTCGAATTGTCTTAGTTGGTTCTTTCTTTTTGTAATTGTATTTACACTCTTGTTAAGTTTCTTGTTGTTTTTAATAATCAATCACTAAATATGAATATGCGAAAACACATAAATGGTATTTAGATTCATAAGTAGACACTAAATAGTTTATAAGAACTGTTTGTTTTCCATAGAAATAAAAATAAAATAAAAATTAAACAAAATAAACTGCGATGGATCTTTCTCTTCTTCTTCAAATCGACATTTTATGAGTACATCCGTAGTTTATTAGATTTTAGAATAAAATTCCGTGTGATAGTTTTCCCGTTTACAAATCCCACGTGAATACATCACCGTAAATTATTCTGTATATAAATTCAGGAAATGAAGGGACATGGGACAAAGGAGGAAAGAGGGGCTCGTGGTCTAGTGGTAACCGACAATGTTAACACATTGCAAAGGTTAAGCAACATCGACTCAGGCCGGTCTTGGGATGGGTGACCATTTCTTAAGACATTGAAACCCCTCCGTGCCTCGGAGAGCACGTTAAGCCGTCGGTCCCGGTTGTCATACTAACATCTATGGCAGTCGTTAGAGGTAGTTGGAGCCCATAAATCAAAAATCCGACCGGTCTAACTGCAGGACTTCGATATCGCCCATGGGTTGTGAAGGTCAGATGGCAGTCGCTTCACGGAAAATATCGAAGTTCAGCCGAATCGCAGTTAGACTGGAAAACCGACCCCAACTGAGTTGGGAAAAGGCTCGGTGAATGATGATGATAAATTCAGGAAATATATACTCAGAAGAGTTTGTTTGGTTGGATGAACGTGCTATTATGAAGTAGTAATGTTGTACTGGTGTACGAAATTGGTCAACGATTAAGGATGCAGTCTCAGCCTGTTCATTATCTTTCATTCAAATCAAGCTGCAAAGCTTCTCAAACAAAAGCCGACGCATGATGTATTACTGCATCAATTATTATAATGCCTTCGTCACTATAGGTTGAACACATACCGAAGTACCGGAGTGTATAAAGGCCTGTCTACATTAATGTAATATTCATGTGTGTGACATGGTGTTCGCGAGCCCTTTGATACCGCGTAATCTCACCCAACTACATGAATTAAACATTAACATTTTGTTCACAAGCCAGAGGTCACTTGCGGTTCTGTAATAAATAACCTTAAATGTTTACAACATCGCTTATTATTATTGTTTGTCTCATCGCTACTTGAAAAAAGAAAATTCTAGTATCACTTCAGAAAATTAAAAAAAAACTTGAAGTGAATAAATCTATGATATTTATTCTGAGTATGCTAGTATTCTAAAACATGCTATGTTCAATTCAATTATTAGTTTTAAGAATATTTCCCATATCACGATATCGTTTTGTTTATTAAATTTCTTCATTCTTATAGTTGTTAGATTTTGGATCAATACATATTATTATGTTTGGTTAACCAGTATATTATTTGTACATACCAGTACTATTTATTATCGTTGTGTTTATCTTATTTTATTTACGAGAAAGAATTCGTGAGCTGTTGTGTGCAGCCTTCATGACAAAGATATTACTGTCGGTGACACGGTTACAATCGCTAGGGAATCTTACATGGCCGCCAGCCATGATTATAATAATAATCCGACTCTATTTCCTTAAGCCAATAGATTTTCTGACATGTCTCCCAATCAGGGAAAAATTGTGACTGTATGGCTTCTGTAAAAAGCCGGCCAAGAGCGTGTCGGGCCATGCATAGAATAGGTTTCCGTAGCCATAATAGCCACTATAAACCATGAACTTACAGAGTTATCTGATCCGTTACAGTCTTCCTTCAAATTTCATTACATAGACTACCATCATGATTTTTTTTAGAATGCTCGAGCTAGCGTTTTATGTTGTATATGGGGGGACGCCTTGTTTTAATAAAAAATGCGTTATGAACTCTAATTTCTTGCAAACGGATTCTTAAATCAAAAACCTGTCCTATCAACCTGTGCGTTTACATTGGTAGAAAGGCATAGAACCATGGACTCAGAATCTCTACTCTTTCTACGCATAGAACGTTTCTGCAACTGCTTTTGGTTTGCCCAAGCCTTAAATATAATGTTCTATGCTCCATGCTCCAGATACTTTTTAAACTGACTTCGCCGCTTGGCGACTGGTCTTTTGGACAAATAAAACGTTCGAGTACGCTAAAAGCAAATGTTGCTTTCGTCCCAGTAGCTGTTGTTGCTGGAAGTAAATGAGCGACTAAGTAATATATCTAATTATACTCTTTACATGTCGGATAGGTACCCCAAAAAAAATTGCACTTTGTCGGCATAATAAATACACATATCCATGTAAAGTTTCAGCTTTCTAGACCTTACCGTTTAGGAGGAAAACCGAGGATGGACGAACATGACGAAGCTATAAAGGTTCCGAGACTCGAACTACGGAACCTTATTATTATAACCTTATTCAAGCTTATAACACAACATTTCTTACAAGTCCTGCTACGTCACCATCCAACCCCGTTCGTACAGATAGGTGAGTCATCTCAAACCCGCCAGGCTGGCGCTACGTGGTCGCCGCATGGTCTGGATATACACAACCAAAAAATAACAAACAACACCTTTATTGTGAACCACATTAAGTCGAAATTACAGCACGCGAAATGGATATTTGTCCTTGGAACAGGGGATTGTGTCATCTTGCCAAGTATAACAAAATAACAGCCATTGTAATGGGATCTAGTATTTTTTTTACTATAATCAAAAGGTTTGGTTTCAGCCTTTATCATGGAGCCAAGGTTGTGTTTCAATCGGCATTAAATTACTTTTTATTTTGCAATACCATTTACAAAGAATGATTCTTTCTCGAAGTTAAATTCTGATTATAAATGTGAAATTTGGATTTTTTTTTGTTTGGTCCAATACGCTTTACACTTGGATTTGGCTGTTTATTCTAATTATCAGGTATAAAAATATCTAATAAGCTTATAACATAATAGATGCATTTAATCACGGAAATGGATTACTTACGGACTATAATAAAACTAATAAATAAAGTAACAGTCCGTATAAATAAACTAGCTGAAGGATATTTAGGATGATCTATTTTATGTTAACTGATTAAAAAATTGTCCAAATAGAAAAATGTATTAGGTGCTTGAAGAGCCCAGGAAGAGGAAACTATTCTTTACAAAACCGTTATCCGATTACTTCGAATACATTTCGAACTTCAATATTTACGACCATGGTACGAAACAAAAGGAAAGGTGTGTAATAAAAGACAGAGCGTAGTGTTTCGCCCCAACCTGCTCAGTTCGGCGGTAAACAATTGTTCTTTCTTTATATACGAGTACATACGAAGGTGAACAATATGCATGATGAGCTCTCTTGTTTTACTTGCTGAGCTGCTCTGAACAACAGAAATACCTCGCCTATTATGTGTTGTGTATACGGTAAGCTAGGTACATTTTCTGTATTATGTATTTGGAAGGGGGTATGAATGTTCCATCAAGATCTTAGAAGATCTAACGTCACCAGCAAGTGGTGCACCTGCTCAACTGTCGGGACAGACACAAATCATGCCTTTATCCTCGAAGGAGTAAACATATGTAGTTATTACGCCCACTTTTCGCCAGTCACTTTATTAATCCCACGTGGGGGTGAGCCTATTGCCGTTTCTGGGGACTATATTTACCAGGCGTGCAGGTGAGGATGTTAGGGTTGGAAATTGGTAGGGTGCAGTGCAGAGGCCACACAGGTGGCCAAGGTCCGCCGGGCGCCACTGGAAACACCTTCTGGTGCTTACCAGAGACGCCCGCGGCAACGGACATAGGAACAGCCGCGGTCGCGTAATTAAAAAAAAGGAATCCCCACGGAGACATAATCGTGACTATTGTAGGTATGTGTGTAAGTACTGACTAGGTAAGTACTAATTCTCATAATGAGATGTGTTTTTGTTATTTTGTTTTATATTCAACAAGCAAGCCATTTTGCAGATCCCATGGATATAATACATTATGAACAAACACACGTGTACATAATTCTATATGTATTACTATAGGTTCCACCAAGTGCCAACAATAGCAAGTATAAACTACCCAGGGATATAATCATTGGGTACACTATATAAATACAAATAACTTTATTCCGTCAGTCACAAATACGAATTTCAAAATACCGATTTTCATAATTCCGACTGGTTCAAAATTTCGATTATAACAACTCCGATTGATCATTATTCCTATTTTTATAATTCCTAAATTTCAATATTCCTAACGTTTATAATTACTACTCTCAAAATACCGAGCTTCAATAGATCGAATAACAAAAAGTCCGACTTAATGATATTTCGAAACATCAACAATACGAATTTTGATTATTAAAATACCTAAATAGCAAGACACATAAACACATAATTGCTCATCAGAGAGAACATAAAACATAAAACAAAACTAGTACGTGGTATAATATTATATTTAGTATGAGGAAGTAGAATTAAAAATGTTTCCCAAATTTTTTATATAATACATATCAATTGCGCTTCGCCAGCCGCTGCTGTTGCACGCTCGCTTCGCTCGCTCGGCTCGCGCTTTGTTGTGGTCACAGTTCTAACCTAACCTAACCCACTTCTACCCATTCCAGATACCCAGACCAGACTGCGTGAAGTTGGTTCTGCAGCGATTTCTTTCTGTCACTAAATTCTGTAGAACAAACATGTTGACTTTTAGTTTATTCGAAGTATTGAAAATCGTCGTTCGGACCAAGAACTCTTCGAGCATTTGACTTTTCGAACGTATGAAAATCGGAAAACTAACAAATCGCATAATGACTTTCGGTAAAATAAATTTCGTTATTTTTAATAATAGACATTACAATTCTTAGGTATTATGAAATTCGGACTTTTGAAAATCGGAACATCGAAATTCGGAAAAAAGTTTTTCGGAGTATTTGGGTGTTCCCATAATCATTACGTCTTAATCATAATGGGTAAAGGTAATGACGTCGCAGCATAAGCTCAGAGAAAACTCTTGATTTCTTGCATTTTGAAAGTTTAATCTCACACCGCTGCTGTAGTGATGTTTAAATTATATTAAGATTCTCAATTTATTGACGTCAGATTACCTAATTCAAGTGAAGAAATGTGTGAAATCGTTATAGTCCTCCTCGACTGCTCGAGACAACATATTGCCTACGTCAACATCAAATGTTCAAGAACGTCGTTGTTTTCTTAAATTTTCTACTGTTTCTTATTACTTTCTTGTACTTTTCTTTCCTAAGAACCTCCTCCTAACCGTATGATAGTTATCTATAGTACAATATTTTGGCATCGACTCTATAAACTTGAGACATAAAGGCGCCGCTGTGTCCTTGGAATCCATTGCGTCTCTGTGGTGCCATAAAGTCGCGACGCTCGCCTACAGCCCCGCTTATAAGCTTTATTAGTTATAACTGAGGATAATACAATCTAGGTACATACCTACTTAAATAAGTATACCTATAGAAAATAAAAACAAACATTTTCACTACACCTAAATTATGTCTAAAGGTTTGGGAAACTTTCGTGGGCCACCAGTTCTACTGGTCTGGGTCTCAATGAGGAGTAGAATCGCTTAAAATTGAGTGGTAATGAATTTATTGCTAGGTACTAAAGGATTACTGACATAAGTAGATAATATTCATATCTTGTGTAGAGATTTAAAGAACCTTAAGAAGCAATGTAAAATAAGGCATTATGCAAACTGATTATGATATTACCATTTTTGGGATCTTAAAAAATACAATAAATTAGGAAAATTAACTCAACGCCATCTAGTCTCAAACTAAATAGAGCTTGTGATATGAGTACTAGATTAACTGATATAAATAATTAAGACATATTATTATACATAGGAAACACCCAGACTTCGGCACAAATGTATGTGTCATCAGTCATTACACAAGTTTGTCCCGACCGGGGATCGAACCCGAGACTGCGGCGTCGAAAGCGGATGCACTACCGACTACGGCACGGAAGCAGTCGTCTGAAGCTGTCTAATTTTAAGATATAGGTAGGTACTTGATGAACAAGTTGTGGACAAAATTTGTTGTTATTGAAGTAAAACTTCTTTACGCTGCTTTGATGTGTGTATTTAGTACGCTGTTAAAGTGGTATCTTAGGGAACCTCCCCTACGCGTAAAGTGGGGATGAGTTTTTCTTCTAACGCCTGCCTCATAGTGTGGGGTATTATTAGATTCGTGATTAACTTAAAAACTTCTGCACCGATTTTTACGCTGTTTTCATAAATGGATAGAGTGGTTTTCGAGGAAGGTTTTAGGTTATAATACTATTTCACACGAGTAAAACCGCGGCCATGCACTAGTGTTACATTTAACGGGCTAGATCACTTGGTTAGTTCAGGAGTTACAGAGACTATAATGGGTGACTACGGAACCAATTCTATGCGTGGCCTGACACGCACTTGGCATGTTTTATGAAGTCGTTTAAACAGTATTATTTTTATTTATTTTTTTGTAGTCATAATATAGATAACATTAAAATAAACTAGTTATCACGGCGAACTTTGTTTCGCCTCAAATATAAATATATATATATTCATAAAAAGAATATTTTTAATATTTAATGCAAACGCGACGGACGGCAGACAGACAGACAGACAAGTTGTCGTATTAAATATATAGATACCACACAGACACAATGTGAAGTTAGATTATGTTCTGAATTATTCATTTACCGCACAGTGGCGCCATCCATTCGAATTGTTCAAGTATAATACATAATATCAGGCTACTTTCCTTGTGCGCCGGGGGCGTTCTACATGTTAACATATTGAGTGAGGTATTTCACAATGTCGGAAAATGATAATAATATCGTGTGCTCATGACATGGTTTCCGTCTAAGAATGCTGAACTGGAAAGTAGGTTACAATAACATGATATTTTTATATTTAATTTGCTGGGCTGTCCGAAATTACTGATGTTTCGACTAGGTTACACGGTCCTTGTTAGTAAAATACAATCTAGGTTTAGCGGCACTGGTTAGTAAAATATCGATCTAGGGTCTTAGCATTCTATAATTTTATATCTCGGACAAGTCTCTGTCAAACATAGGTAGGTAAATGACATGGAGATGTGGTGAGATCGAATAAAATTATAATATTGAGGAAATATTGCAGAAATATACCTAATAATAAGTAATTCAGTTGTATCTAAGTCGATTGTTGGATATTTACATCTCTAGTAGTGCGAATATCAGCAATGAAATACATCATAAAACTGACACCGAATTTCCATACTGGAAAACGCAAATTGAATGCAAAAATGATGTTGCCGTAATACTATTGTTATCTTTTGGTCTTCTTTAGTTCCTTACCTATCCGTTTTGTGTTGTAAACCAAAATATTATTAACCGAATGTTCCGTGCATCCATTCCATGCATCAAAATACAAATTGTACCGCCTTATCTCGCTCTCGTATATTTCACTCTGATGTCACTATATATTTTTCGGATTTTTTCCAACAATAACATAGGAAAGTAAACTTTTTCTACCTACTCGTAAAGATTTTCTACTGTTGTTAATAAGAAGAGGAATATATTGATCTCACCAAGATCTGGCCCAAGCCGACTTTACCTACAAGTGGTGCACTTGCCGATCAACGGACAAGGCTCTAGCAAACATAAAAACAGCTAAGTTACTGGTAAAAAGTGGTAAACCGTAATAATATGCCTACAGATAATATCCCTGCAGAGCAACCAAAACAAGAAGTTACTTTTTTTTTTAATTCCGGCCGCTCCTACGTCCGTTGCCGGGCGTCTCAGATCTCTCAGAAGATACTTCCAGTGGCGCCCGGTGGACTTTGGCCACCTGTGTGGCCTCTTCGGGGGTTTGGTTGGGATGAAAATCCCGCGTCGTTGGGGTTGGGTTTTATCCCGCGTCGGTAAGTGAATCTGGTTGAGGCCCCGCAACACGCGACCCTTCTAGCCTGCTTCTGTAAGGACGGCGGGTGGCTATCCTGCCGTCCTCGGGCCCGGATCATGGAGATCTATGGTCCTGGACGTAAATGAGTTTGCGGCGCCCTGGCCGCTAACTACGGAACTCAGCGGGTGTAGTAACAGTTAGGTAAGAGTAGTTAAGCACAAGTGTCTTACCTAGCGTGTTAAATTCACCTCATTAGCGCTGTATTCCTAAGCTTTTGACAAACCTACTTACTTATTAACAAAAACAGCAAGTCACTGATCTGTTCGGAATTCGTTTGCAAAGAATACGCCAGTCATTGTGTCAGCAGCAGCGTAGACTGATCTATCAGCAGATTAAAACAATCAAATTGTACTCATCTACTATTCAGAAGCTAGTTGTAGGTAGGTATGATGGCTTCAATCACACAGTTTAGTAACGTTCGTCTTTAATATATATGTGTGACGAAAACAAAATTAAGCAAGTTGATCCGTCATTAAAACCCCCTGGCGAACGTTAATTAAATTGATGCCTGTTTGTCCAACCTATACCAATGACCTGCCATTTGGTTCACCATTAGTGTCGAACTTGTGTTAGTGTATAGCGGTCTGTGGGAGTCCTAGTTTTAAGTTCTCAACAAAGCCTACAACTTAGGCAAACGTGTGGCTTGGCTGTTTCGTTACTCAGACCTATTGCCTAATGAACTACTTTCTGTTTGTAAGCTCAAAGGAGCGATGTGTCGCTCTTATGAAAATTTAAGTACTTTACTTATTATGTGTGGCGTAACCAATTCGTAAGGATTTATAAGTAGAAACTACTGTCGACAGTAACGAAACATCCAAGCGACACATTTGCCTAAGTTATAGGGTTTGTTGAAAACTAGGACTCACACAGAGCGCATTACACTAAGATGAGGGAAGTGTTAGGTTATGTCGTATAGAGTTAGGAGCTTGGCTCTCCATTAGATCTGATAACTTTTTACCTACAATCAATAATACCGTGCTCGTTTAGCCCTAAGCCTTACATGCAATTTTTTTTTTGGGATATCATTACTTTTTGTAATTCACACTTAGGATACTTGAGTCTTCACCTCCCACTCCCCAAAATACAGCCTGGAGTAATTTTACTCAGGAATAATGTAGGTAATTTTCTTATGGTGAAAGATTTTCATATTGTTAGTTTTTGATTTAAATGATTACAAATATATGTACTTAGGTACACATTATTCTCCTGCGTAGATATTTTTTTCGAAATTTTTAATGACATTCCTTTATCACATCTGAATACCTAATAAACATTTAAAGTTTCTAACTTTAAAAATAACATTACAATAACAAACAAATTTTCATTCCTCTATTTTAGAGTATGAGGAGAAAAAATTTAATTTCTTAATTTTTATGTAGTCTGTGTGCTAATCCTAGCATACCCACGAAATTTCAGCTTTCGGTGTCATCAGGTACTTTAAAGGTTTTGCTGATCATGCGTCAGTGAGTCAGCGACGAAATCGGGATATTTTAGATACTTATTATGATAAAAACTATATAAATATATAGCTATACCTACACTTCAAACTTTGTATGTTTAATAAGTACTTACTTTACCGACTTAAAATCCTGAGAATTTGGATTTTCTAGCTTTATCCAGACCGAATCTATAGGATTACAAAAATACGACGAAACACTTCGAGAAAAAGGTAGGTAGTGCCCCGCGCTTCGCTGTCTCGTTTGGCGGGATAACTACCGTGGTTCCCAGTGGGGGTTCCTGATATTTGGTAACAACGTAGCGGCCTCTAGTTGTAGCTTAGCTATATTAAAATACTTCCATTAACTAAATATAGGGCGCTACACATGCCAAAAGTTCTACTAAAATTCGAATAGGTGGAGATAGTATCTTCAGATTAATTATTTGAGGATGGCATCGAACCAAAACATGATAGTCCAAAATATAATATTGCTCATTATGCAGCGACATGTGATTATGAATATGAAACCGTAAGCCCTTTTAAAAATAAAAAGAGAAAGCATAACATCTCTTATCTTAGAGCATTCATAGACTGTAGAAACGAATAAAGGCAACTGGCAATGCCTGTCAATTAGTGTCAATGGAAATGTCTAGAAACTGGCAACTTATTTGCTCTATGGCCTCATCACATGACCCTTTTATTTTGTTCCCGTGATCAAATAAGTAGAAATTCAAAATAATTACGCGCAATGGCCAAAGTAGAAATTGACGTTGATATACATGAAAATTCACTTGATAACAGGTATAATAATCCATAATTTAAGTGATTTAAATAGTGCATTATATAATTAGGTTTTAAGTCACTGAAGGTCATTACTTTTGCAACTTGGCAGTCAAGGCAGAATTAAATATTTCTGCTCAAATTTTCATGTGATAAATAGTGTATTTTTATTATTATTTGCAGTGCAGACAGTGAATATATGGGCACAGTTGACGAAGGATCATATGGTACGTTAAAAACATAAAATAAATTTTTCTATTGTTTGCATTCACAGCAGTATTGACTAATTTACTGTAGTGCTATCCAAAGTATGTACTATCATTTAAATTAATTATAAACACCTGCTGAACAAATACCTAGCTGCACACATTGAGTAGGTAGTCAGTTTTATTTAATTAGCGTTAAATTAAATTGTGATGACATTTCAGGAAGCAGCGAAGAGAAGTCCCAATTAACTTCCCAATCTTATTTAGATACCAACGAAAATAGCACTAGTACATATTGTTTTAAGGAAATATGTAAGTAACAACAACAATACACAGCCAACAACAGTTTTGGTTGTTAGAAGATTATTTCTATGCAAGTTTTGAGATACATACCATGTAGTTTTTTATTCTTGACTAGCTACAGCCCGCTTCAATCACAAAATATCTGCTTTTAATTTACTGTCTTCTTACTGCCTAATAGGAATATAACGCAGTATGTAGATATAGAGAAAGTAGTGTTCCTAAAATTCAAATTTCCATAAATAATATTGTTGCAGCTGGTGGTGTTACATACAAACTAATTACAATGGCAGGAGATGAATCTGCAGCTGTACATTCTCCATCACACCATGGTGAGGAATATATACTAATGTAGCAAATATTTACTGACAGATCTAAAGATAGTCTGTCCAGGGATATGTTGAACCTATAGTGAGAGCCAGTGTGAATGTGGCTTTGCAACGGGATGCCTAGAGACCTGTCCCTTTGAGGATCTATATGAGGCCAGGCAAAATGCCATTTGCATCACTGAACACTGGGCCATAGTGATATGATACCAATAACATGTATTGTCCATCAAAAGGTGAAAAGACTGACCCTTAGGTACTCGTGACGTGGAGCATGGAAATAGTTTTGACGGCAATCATTAGGGTCTCGGTGTTGATCTTGCAGGTTGTCAAAAGTACTATTTGATTCCAATAGTACTTTTGAGGACTGGTGGGATTGGCTTTGAGACTCGAATGATTGTTGCCAATGCTTACATTTATTGGCTTCGCATCACAACTTTTTAGAGGGTATACATGAATTTCAGTTATACTAAATTTTTTAGTGGTCCATCACGAACCAGAGTATTACGTTATTAGCAACCCAGCCGAAGTATTTGGTACAGGAACAACACCTAAGAAATCAGCTCGTAGAGATCCATTGCAAGGAAAATCAATCATAGCACAAAGGGTAATCCAAATTTTATTATTCTTTCTACAGGTCAAATACCAAAAAACATCCAAACCAACCTGCTGATCTATAGACTAGGCTCTGACCTAAAAGAAGCCAGTTAGCACCTTTTTTTGTAGAACCCTGACTCCTACCCCTTCGAGAATAGGTGTGTTTGTATGTATCATTACGACTGCTTCTGATGTAGTATAGAGGTGTGTGACATGTCTATAATGATTTACTTACCATATTTCGTTTACCAAACATAAATATTATTATGCTTATTATTGACTATTCAGTGTCAGGATTGCACTATCTATTCTCACATGTTGACTGTTTAAATATTAGTGATGGTGTGACATTTTAGTGGAGAAATATTACTCAAATGAAAACATACCAACAGTAAAGCTAGCACAGCCAGCGTCTACTTCAGTCGATAACCAGTGATATCACAGAAAATTAAAAAAAGGCGTTATTTGGGTCTTGTGATTGACATTTGCTGCAATATCATTAGTTGAATAAGTCGATCGAGTTTAGTCAACACTGCTGTGCTCATATAGGACTGTCAGTCATCATCATCTTCATCATTTCAGCCGATTGACGTCCACTGTTGGGCATAGCGCTTCCCCAACGAACTCGTCAACCTTCGATCCTGTGCTTTCCGCATCAGTGGAATCCCGCGACCTTAACGATGTCGTCGGTCCACGTTGCCTCTCCCAGTACGCGGTCGCCACTCGAGGACTTAGGCTCCATCGGCCATTGGTCCTACAGGTTATCAGTATCCCAGTCTAATTAAATCTATAATTTATGCTCCTCAGCGTGATGACAAAAGGCGAGCAACACACAATGAAGTGGAGAGACGCCGCCGGGATAAAATTAACACTTGGATATCCAAATTAGCAAATCTTATACCACACTCTGGTGTACCAGACACTGCTAGTAAAGGAGGTATTCTCGCCAAAGCTTGTGATTATATTTCGGACCTGACGGAGAAACAAAAAAGGTTTGTATATCTATACTATGCAATGCATGCTGGTAATTGCAAATGTTGAGCGGAGCAAATGCAACTTTTTCGTCGATGTCCAGAACATTTTCGGTGATTATTCCTCCGTGGTCAGCTTCATTTTCATGATTTCAGATATATGCACTCCCGGGTATGATGTCGACTAGCATGCCAAATTTGGTCAAAATCGTTCGAGACCGTTTCGGAGGTGTTGACGCACAAACGATTTACACTTTTCGCCTAAGATTGAGGTCCGCTTCGCTCCGCTTCGCTCCGCTCCGCTCAATTACTCAAAGGACAATGGACGTTTCTGGCCCATGGCAGCCGATAATGAAACTAGTGTCATTTGAAAGAAGAGTTCTTTTAGAACAATCCATGTTCCAATGTGTACCATATAAAATCATTTGGAAAAAACGATGTAGGAAATGTACTATTTTAATGAATTTTATTGTCCTTTTTGCATGTTATTAGTTGCAAACAGTTAGAAACAATATTCCTAACTGTTGGAATTTAGGTTTGGATTACAGAATGGTTATTGATTTCTTATTCAATAGACTCTATTGCCTCTATTAAGTGCTCCCTAACGGTAATAGGCTTGCCCCCTATCACGTGGGACCAAGAAAAGTATGCCAGTACTGTTCCAGTAAAGTTGAGTACGTACGCCGATGCCTAACCCTACGGGGATATAAGTTTATATATTAAATATGTATGAAAACTGTAATGTTTATATATTTTTATGGTATTTTGTTATATTGTTTTCGAGATTTTTTTTGTTTTTTTATATTATGAAATTCTTCCGTGAAAATCATGGAACACGCGAAAAAAATTAATTACCTACCATTGGTTAAGCCGAATGTTGCTAAGCGCCACATTATAGGCAGTGAGTATATTGCCTTTTATAGTCCACCCCTATAGTCATAGTAGTATCGAAAACCAATGATATCACAGGAAATTACGGTCACATGACCCAATTAACCCGAAGCGAGCGGCATCCAATATAATATATATAAATATAATACTGGAAATGTCAAAAATATGTTAATTGCAGAGACTTGGCTCTGCAATTAACATATTATTATATATCATTTATATGTTTCAGATTAGAAAAAATGGAAGTCGAGAATGAAAAACTCATGTTAGAAATAATAAGACTTAACCAAGAATTATCTGATGTGCGCAAGGAGAATAGTTCCATGCGTAATCAGTTAGCGGACAACTGCATAGTGTTACAACAGAGGCCCAAGGGTCAGAAATCTTAGTTAAGGTTAAAGTGTAGTGTTAAAGTAGACTGAATAAACCAAGGTGCTTGATAAGTGTTGATTGTGTGAAGTAATGAGGACATAAGATACCTTGTGAAAAACTTTTTTAGCATGTTGGGTATAATACTATCTTGTAGTTCGACATAGAACTACATTTCTACTGTTATATTTGAATTCATACTACAAGTAAAACAAAATAAGAGTCAGAACTATAAAAGCATGATCTAGAAAGCTGCACCTAAGAACTAGTTAATTACTCCGAACTAGTTCCCGGTGTGTGACAAAGAAACATTTGATATTGCAAGTGCTAAAAATCTACCAACCAGGCCCTCGCCAAAAACCCAAGTCCATTGGGTTGGTTGGTTTCGGGGAACATTTTTTAAAAGAGTGTGACGTCATATTCAAACGTTTCGATGACGTCATACTTCAAGCCTAGCCTAGCTGTGGTGCGCTAGTGGCGCGAAAGTGCGCTCCCCGAACATAGGGCCAACGTCACTCAAAGCGTCCTATCTTTCTAAAACTAATTGATTATAGTAACTCAAAGTTTTAGTACGTTTACTAATTACGAAGAAAATCAATATCATTCTGAATAGATAGTATTGACTCAATGTGATTCATTGTCTCATTTAAACCTATTATTATTAATTGAGTCTCTGGAAATTCATTCATGGATGTTGTTATTTTTTATTTTAAGATGATAATAAGTTATTTTTTATGAAAGCAATGCTTGTGAAGATGTTGTTTTAAGCCGAATGTCGCCAAACTACAATATTTTAAACCATTTGGTTTGTTATTTTATACCATGCTGTGTGAAATTAATTATAATTATTATACTAAAATCTGGTATAATGTTATACATTTTGTTATCGATCGTCAGTAGGTGATCAACTGTGTGTGGTGACAGAATCGTTACACAAAAGGTTTCATTGTCATTTAGTTTGTTGAAATACTGGTAATATAGGTTGCTATTCCGATATCGCATTCCACAGGAAATAAAAAACAAGCTTGAAGCCGGCTGTGGCTTTTTTTTATTTTTTTTTATTTCTGTCAAAATCTTTCCGAATATACTGCTGCGACCTGCAACCGAGATTGGAATGGCACCTTAAATAATGTTTTAACGCCGCATCATTTCCTATTTTTTAGACTGTTCTCTTTCTGCTAAAACATAGTAGTCGCTTTTTTATACCTTTCTCTTTTCTTTGTTTTTTAATTTTTTGTATAAAGAGGTCCAGAACTTTAGATTTGGGCTGTTATAACTTAGTATTCAACACCAGTTTATAAAATTAGGTACAAGTTTAAATTACAATTACAAGTAGTAAGTAAATATGGTAGTAATTATAGATTTTTTTGTATAAAACAATGTGTGTGCAGATGTCTATATTAAACACGCGTTCGCCAGGCTCTCTCATACCGAACAACGTTTCTTGTCCTGCACCTGGAGCTAGTTCGGAATAACTAGTTCTTCTGTGCGGGACTATCAACTAATCAAGCATTACCTTGACATTGGCGAATCATCGATCAATATCGATAGAGCCACGTTTTAAAAAAAAGAAGAAACACGCATTCATCGTAAAAGCGTACTACTCGAACACAGCTCGAGCAATATGAAGCTTGACATTAAACTGTTTTTTTTATCATTATGTGTTTGATCCCATATCATGTACTTTCTTAATAATGCAGCCACACATTAACAGATCGTCTGCAGGCTCAGATCGTTCAGACTGCTTTTTTTGTTCGATTTCCTAGTCACCTTATCAATCAACTGAGAGACCGATATCCGCAAGCCGCCTGCAGGCGAACAGTTACTGTGTGGGACATAGTTAAGACATAGTTATTTATAGAAAATTGTTGAACAAGCACTGGTTGATCAATTGAACGATTTTATTTAACTTTGGTACCCATTTGCACTTTATGTTATTTAAAGAATGTCCTTATTTATGAATTATTTTTCACTGTAAGTGCTAATAGGTCCAATATGTATGAATGTTCTAATATTTAACTGATTATACAATTTTTACATGATTATGATACTACATACCTACATAGATATATAGAAAGTATGTTAATAGTAAAACTTTAATAAACAACAAATCGACTGGCAGTTACAAAGTATTTAAAAGAAGAATTAAATAAGAATACCCTGCTTAAAAAATATAACCAGGGTAAAATTATAATAGCTACTCATTTGAATTCAAGTATCACGGAAGGACACAGTGTGTTCATAAATTATTTAATTAATTCATACTTAGTTCAAATATACCTATACAGGTGAATTTTTGAAAAGTACTTGGATGGCCAAATCCGAAACTATAAGGAATAGCGAAAAATGCTCAAAGGAGTCACGAGCCTGATTTTGATGAAACTTAAAACCTCATCATTAGATTTTTGGAAAACCAATAATCCTAGCTGGGAGTCGAACCCGTTGATTTAAAAAAAAAAAAACACCCTTTATTATTACACCATACGATAGTGTCGCTGTTAAAGATCAAATTCTGCGAAGTAATGATATGCGTCAAATTTAAAGAAAATTCATATTTCATGTACCTAAATTTTGTATCATAATTTGTTACGTTCGAAATCCCAGAAAAGATCGTAACTATTCCGTGTTTTAAATTATGTTCTGATGATTCTGGCAGGCTGGTAAAATTTTACAACAATCAATTTTCATTAACAATTAATCAGTTAACGTAAGAAAATAAAATGTATTTGGTTAAAGATGAGCTCTTTCCCTTAGTTTGCCGTATGTCATTACCTCCCAGAATAAGATCCTTAATAGCAACACTCGTATCGTGTAATAATATAGGGTGTTTTTTTTTTAAATAAATGGGTTCGATTCCCAGCTAGGATTATTGGTTTTTCAAAAATCTAATGATGAGGTTTTAAGTTTCATCAAAATCGGGCTCGTGACTCCTTTGAGCATTTTTCGCTATTCCTTATAGTTTCGGATTTGGCCATCCAAGTACTTTTCAAAAATTCACCTGTTACCTTAGTGTATGTTGATTATTTTATTTATTCAACATTTTAATTATACAAAATGCATTTAAGTCCACTATCGCTGGAAACCAAATGCACAGACCTATTTCAATAATATATAATCAGGTGTTGTTAAGATGTTGTTTCATTATGAACCCCTTTTTATTATATAAAAGCTTCACCCCACAAAAAAAAACGATACATCACGCTTATATCCCCGAAGGGGAAGGTAGGCAGAGGTGCATTACATATCCACACATTGCCAGTGTTTCATAGGTTCCACGTAATAGAGTAACGAGTTAACGCACTGGAAAGAAAATAATTTTCTTGTTTATATTGGCCGTAGCTTGATGTTAAATAGCACAGAACCTCCCTCAAGGCCTTAACCTAAATATTTTTGCAATTCGAAACAGCTGGTACTCCATCCTGTTTCCAATCTCTAAAAAAACCTGAAGTAAAACTTCATTAATTTATGAAACGTAACTCTTTTTAGCTTCAATAACCTATATCTCCCTCTCAATTTCGGTTCGCTCCCAGGGACCATTTTATTGCTCTGTCAGGCCTCTCGATTCCAGATCACACTTCGTAACGCTCACGCATTCAACAGCCTACTCCTCAGCCCCTATTTTTTTCCCGATTACAAGTTTTTATAATGAACTAGCGGATGCCTATGGCTTCGCCCGCTTGACAAATAATATACTAAAACCTTCCTCGACAACCACTATCCATTGGTCAAAATCCGTTGCGTAGTTTTAATGATCTAAGTATACATAGGGACGGACAGACAGCGGAAAGACTTTGTTTTTTATACTATATTATGTTATTATAAAAGATCATAGGAATGACAACAAAAACTGATCCCTAACGCAGTATGTTCAATAGACTATAGCCTGCCCTAAAAGAGAGTAAATGAAAAAACAATCGTTCCGTTCCTCTCTGTCATTACTGTCACAATAATTTTGTTGTTCCAATTCCAACTTCCGTGCCGTGCTCCGTGTCGTGTTCGCTTTTCGGCGAAAACCGCTGTTTGTTTATTTTGTTATTTTTATAATATTTCGAAGATAGAAGTCTTGATTAAAAGCTCCCAGAGTATTCAATTCAGGAAAACCTCAAGATGAATATACGTATTTAATAAGTACATACTACATTATTACATAGAAAAACCATAATTCGCTAGTTTGGTCTTTACTTGCATGTTTTTGTATCCAGTTCTTTAATGGTTGATTTGCAGTTTGCATCTGAACCACAATGGAAGAGTTTTGTAGAGGTTGTTTGATACGGTATGAGAACCCATTGGATTTGCTTCAATATACTGAGAAATACAGAAGGCTGTTTCTCTACTCGACTGGTTTACAAGTAAGTAGTGTACTAATAAGACAGAGAAACCTTTAATGTCAGAGGAACCTTGACTGCATCTAGTAGTTTGACTTTGTTTGGCACATGACATAACGTATACCCTGAAGGGGTAGGCAGAGGTGCATTACATACCCACACTTTACCAATAATTTTGTCGGTCCCAGGTCCATGGCCCCCCATGGCCCCCCATGGCAATCCTATTGTCGGGCACTGTAGAATATTCAAACCAAAATTCCCACAGCCAGGACAGTTGTTACATACCACTAAATAGAATCTTTGTAGTACAAGCTTGTCTTTGTTTGGATATAAATCTGTGCAAATAAATGAAATAAAATAACCCGACTATGTAAATAAAAACTAAAAAGAAAGACGATAAGTTCAATTCAGAAGTGGAACTTTATTATTGACAACATCCGGGACCCATATTTTTGTGACAGAACCCTAGTAACTCTTATTGTGACACTCATACTCATGGGTCTCACAATAAAAGTTACTAAAAATACCTACTACTGTTATTCCTTTAAATACAGAAAATTTTAAACTTAGAAAAAAAATTTAAATCTAACTAAGAACATAAATATTTCAGGTGAAAAGAAATGAGACTGTCACATTCCAATTATGTAAAGATTGTTCTTTAAGCATGAAGGCCTCATGTAAGTTTAAAAAGTTATGTCGGGCTTCTGATAAGAAACTGAAAAGCTATTTGGCTCTTAAAGATGTTGGCAATGATATGGACTTCTGCACATATCTTAGTTGTAATGAAGAAACTATGGGATTTTGGTAAGTTTATTTATAATGTACAAGTGGTTTACTGCAACTCCACATGCAAGATATTGTTTTCTCGCTCCCTTTTCTCACGGGACAACATTAATCGGATAAAAGAACCCTATAGCAATAAGGAATAATGTAATAAAATTCATAGTACTGAAAGAATTACTAAATCGCTTCAGAGCCTATTTAATTTCAACAAACAATCATATTTTTCCTCTTTATCTTTATCTTCTTATATTGCCAAATGAATTGCCGTTCAGTTGTCTTGCTAAAACTCGGCAATGGGTGGGCAGTTTTGTCTAATTTTAGTCTTAAAATATTCAATCAAACTCAGGGAAGGTTTAAAAAGTTAATTTGATACACTACAAAGTTCACCGGGCAGCTAGTCATATTAAAAATATAGATAATTTATTATCTGATAATTGTGTAATTCTTCTGTACATGTGTCTGTTAAATTACTGTACCGATTGGGATGAAATTTTGTTTCAATAGTTGATACAGTGTATTTCTTGTATTTCCAGCCTCCCCATGGATGGAAACAGTACACCAATGCTTCATAATAAATCTAAAGATGACGATAATGGTGGGTTGATGTTCAACATTCTGAAGGAGTGCTACATGAGCTAAGGATGTCCTTATATTCTTTATATTTGAGAGCATTCAGTGTGCTTTTACTGTTCTTCAATATTTAAATTGAAATAATAAATCACAGTTTGAGTCTTGCAGATGACATTTACAGTTTTTGTGACTTATAATTTCAATATAAATATTTAAGTATGTTCTATTTCATAAAATTATATATCGTTCTACAACGCAGAGGCATATTAGGTGAGCCTATTACCGTGGCTAACTAAGAACTAAATGCAGCAAATGGTATAACTGCAATTCAGAACACAATTTTCTAGCAAACATGAGTACATATCTTTGAGACCTTAATGGAACTTTGGTGCACCCCATTCTCTCTGTAATTACTTTTTAAATACCAATACAAAACTACTCGTAGGTTGCCATTTTACCCTTACACTATTTAGCTAGTCTTGCGTATATCACAATAATAATATAATAAGTCGGTGGCGTGGTCTATTGCCGGTCGGTACAAACTATGTGTGATGACACATATGTTTGGGGGCTTCCTATGTATAATATGTATGTATCAGTTTATCTAGTACTCATATCACAACCTCTGCTCAGTTTGAGACTAGATGACGTTGTGTGATTTGTCCTAACAACATATAATTTGTTTAGTAATAAATAACAAGTCACTAAGGTTAGCCAACTGTTACATAGATAAATTGGAGTGACAGGTGCTACCCTCTTTGGTAATAAATACATGTATATAAATGATTACAGAATCAACATGCACAAGTATTAGAAACTTCATGACAGATATATTGCAAGGTGAAGAGGTACCGGACACAGAGGCTCGTATCATTAGAGAGGTCATTGAGGAGGAGGCTGACGTCTTGGACGATTCATTGGATTCGCATTGGTTACAAGACGATGCGTCCAGTGACTCCAGACTGGATTTTAGGTAAGTTTAGGTAGAGAGTGATTTCAAATTAGCATAGTTGCATGAGTATATAGGTGAAACACATCTAGCGAGCAGAGCACCACAGAGTTGAACAAACTGAAGAGAGAGGCAGCTTCCTAAAAACGGCTATTAGGGTAAACTACCCAATTATTAGCACTTTAGTAGTGACCATCATGTCAAGTTGAAATTAAATGACCATAAAATCGCATTTACAAAAGTATGTAGACAAACATGTGACAGAATCAATGTAAATACTTAAATCTTTTGTTCTTATAATAGGCTTGTGTCCACTAAGAATAAATCGGATTGGTGTATGTTTCTTATGACTATTTCCAATGAATAGACAACAAAAAGTAATATAAATTAGTAGACAGAATAAAGATTACTATTATTTTTAGAAAATAAGTTTGTAAAAATTAGGCATTCAGTCACGTGACATCAAACACCAATCAGAAAATATGACGTCACAGGTTGCGCTCTCACACCATAGAGTAAGTATGTATGAAGAACTGACTTCTTGTTCAAGTTGTGTCTGTGTAATTGAATTGTTCGTACGTTTTTATTAATTTACGATTTATTGTTAATTTTAAAATTAAATTATTATAAATCTAACAAAAGTAGATTGAACAAAAAGCAGTTTTGGCGCATTATTTCGATGTGCATTTCGAGACAACGGTTGAATCAAAATATTGCTAGGCACCTATATTAAAGTTAAAGGGCTAACCAACACAATTTATTTATAACTTTTTGGAGGTTTTTAAATTATTTTATCCTTTTTTCAATTACTTTTTAATCGTCGTAGGTTTTTTCAAAATTATTAATTTTGATTTTTATTTTAAACTTCTTAAAGAGCGCCTTCTAGTAGGTTGCTGTCGTTACACCTGTATAAGAACCCTCACTAATCAACTACAAATCCATTCCTAAAAAAAGCCGCATCAAAATTGATTTTCATCACAAATAATGTTAGCTGTAGCACCCCTGATGAGTTGTCACCGTAACATCTATCTAGAAACCTGTACCAATGTAACTCAAACCCATAACTGAAAACTGCATCAAAATCGGACTACTAGTTTTTGAGAAAATTGGCAACATTGCTTTTCACAACTATGTTCGCTGCAGCGCCCCCTGGTGAGTTGTCATCGTAACATTTATCTAAGAACATGCACCAATAAAACCTGAACCCAGAACCATACCCATACCATACCCTGAACCATATCTTTTAAAAAATACTTTTTATTCCAGTTTTAGCCAATTTGCTACACCACATTCAATTTACAACGATCACTGTTACACACCAATGAGATTAGCCGATCCAAAACACGAACAGCCAAAAAAATATTTCACCTCTATCAGCCCAGCAATACACAAAAATTGTAATGTTTTCACAGATATTATAAGAAATACTCATACTGAGAAAGAGTTGTGTGTTTTTGGTGATAATTTTATCAGTATTGATACTCCTGTTAAAAATGTTTATACACCTATTATTGATGATGAAATTGTATCGAATCAGATTAATTTACAAAATATTAATCATGAAAAATCAAACTGTAACACGAATTTACCAAATATTGGTAATGAAATATCAATAAACAGTTTTGATTTACCAATGAATTATAATACTACATCAATCAATAATGTTGAATTTTCTATTAATCATGACTCAGTAAATGATATAAATCTACGAGCATTTGAAGAGGACAAGTCTTTGAATAATATAGATATATCGAGCTTACCAAGTTTCGATGGTGAAAAATCAATAAATCATTTAGATTTATCAAGTTTACCAAGTATAGATAATGAAAGATCTACTCATAATCTAGATTTCCTAATAGCTGACAGTATAGGAAAAATAAATACGCCAAATTGCTACGTT
This sequence comes from Nudaria mundana, assembly GCA_963556515.1. Lineage (NCBI taxonomy): Eukaryota > Metazoa > Arthropoda > Insecta > Lepidoptera > Erebidae > Nudaria > Nudaria mundana. The sequence goes on from OY748298.1 coordinate 14,262,981, forward strand.
CCTACTGATGGCACGAATTATATGACTGCAAGTAACGAAATTGAAAGTATAGTAAATACAAGGAAGAAAATTAAAGATGAGAAACCATGTACGATTGATAAGAACTTGGAAAGGTTATTGGCAAACGAGAATAACACGGAAATTTCACTAGATGATCTTCTTGATTCTCCTCAAGGTAAGAGTGTTTAATATATTGTGAACTCCCTTTAGAATTAGCTTGGAACCCACTACTGTGAACACAACCACTCTTAACTCTGGAAGGATTAATTAACAGTAATGCTAATAAATATCTCATTTTTGATTGCTAGTATTCTTTAAATAAAACACACACACACACATATCACGCCTGTATCCCCGAAGGGGTAGGCAGAGGTGCATTACACACTCACCCGCCAGTAATTTTAGTCCCACGTAATAGGGGGCAAGCCTATTGCCGTCACCGTGCACATTTCTATGGGGTTATGTCCAAAATGGCCGAAAATCTTACGTGCCAGCCGCTATGGCACAGCCAATTAAAGTCCTGGGCGGACTATTTTAAATAAAAACACGTCAAATATTGAATTACCGGTATAGGACATATTTTTTGGCGAAATGGGATCATATAGAAATGGTACATACTGGAAGCAGTAGGTTTCAATAAAAAATTCAAAATCGGTTAACCGAGTCGAAAGAGGTTAACAAACATTAAAAAATACACGTCAAAAATTGACACAACAACCGACTTCAAATTACTGTAATGGGACCAAATAGCTGTCGGAATGGGACCAAATTGAAATAGGACCACTAAGGAAGTAGTAGCTTTCATTTAAAAAAAAAACAACATCTAGAAGTTATGAGGTAACAAACATTAAAAAAAACTAAAAAAAAAGCACAGTCGAATTGAAAACCTCCTTTTTATGAGGTCCTTTAAAGAAGGAAGTGATGATGATATTACTTAAATTATCTTAATTACAGTTTATCATGAAGCGTCAGGTGCTTCGACTCCGACGATAACAAATATTCTATTTGGAAAAAGAATAAGTGAAAATATTGCTATACGAGATTCTGAATTGATTGATAATTATGAGCTTAAACATAAAGAAATATTTGATGAACTATTAAAAGAAGAACAATCTTATAATAATAATACGACATTGGATATCAAAGATAAAAAAGTTGAAATCAAAGACGGTTTTAAAGATCCCACGGCTGTTGGTATAAGAAAAAAACCACAATTACAAGACAAAAAACTTTTATCTAAATTTGATGATAGCCAATTGGACTTAGAGAATCGCATTTGTAAATTATGTGATAAAAAATTTGAGAGCATCAGAGCTTTAACATCGCATTTTGTGAAGATGCATCATAAAAGAAGAAAATATAAATTACGTCACAAACTAAATATTGGTATAGAAATGATAAAAAAAATTGAAATCAAAGATGATATTAAGAATCCTATTGCTGGTGAGGAAGTAGATATTGGAATGGAACAAAAAAATGTGAATCAATATTTGACAGAACGTTTTGATTTAGAAAATTTCATATGTAAGATATGTGATGTAAAATATGAGAACGTCAAATCTTTAAAAAACCATACCGCTAAGATACATCGTATCTCTATTGTAAATAAGGAAAAAAAAGAAAATACGAAAAATATTGTTTGTTGTTATTGTGGAACTGAATGCAATCGTAGAGATGTATATTACAGGCATTTAAAGAAACATAAGGTTGGTGGGTTTGTATACAATTATTTGAGACGACCCAAGGCTACCATATTACTTTTTGTTTTTCCCTTATTTTTTATTACTGCCATAAAGACACTATGTAATGAAAAAATTGACATTAGATGGAAGAGTTTGCGGGAATTCAAGTATTGCCTTTTTGGGATTCCGTAGTTCAAGTCTCGGAACCCTTATAGTATCGTCATGCCCATCAGTCCTCGGCTTTTCTCCCAAACGGTTAATACTAGAAAAATTAAACTGCATGAATATTTGTATTTACTACGCCGATAAAGTGCTAAAATAAAATTATGATAAAAAATATTCGCCGAAACAAACATTTATGGATCACACAATGTTTTTACACATACCACTGAGCCACCGAGGCAGTATTGAAATGCAAGATAGATATCACACTTCACATACACTTGTTTATTTTGGTGTCACCAGTAATATCCGATATGGTCTAGTGGCTAGGATACCTGGCTCTCACCCAGGAGGCTCGGGTTCGATTCCCGGTATCGGAAGTTTATTTTTGTAATTTTAATTATTGATTCTTTTTTTTTTTAAGATATTTAATATTTTTTTTTTTTTTTACAGAAAGAGATGAATGAAAATGATACTACGCAAAAAGTATACAAATGTGATAATTGCACAGTAGAATTCTCAAATAAAACAAATCTTATCAGGCATATACAGAGTCACAATGGAAATTTCGCAATAAGAGGGTCTGGAAAGGTTAGTTTTTCAACCGACTTCCAAAAAGGAGGTGGTTCTCAATGCGACTTGTGTTTGTTACCTCATATCTTTGAACCGGGTAAACCGATTTTGAAATTTATTTCTTAATTAAAGCTCCTACTTCCCAAGTGGACCCATTCTGACAATTATTTGGTCCCATTACGGTTATTTGAAGTCATTCAATTCTTGATTTAACTTTTCATTTAGCCAATATATTGAGTAAAAGACATTTTATTCTTGAGACACTTAACTATTGAATGAAAAGATGTATCTATCTATGAACGTTAAAAAAATGTATATATTATCATAATACTTTTGTATGCAGATAGTTTTTCCCAATTCCCACGGGAACACTAACACATTCCCGGGATAAAAGTAGCCAGAGTTACTCCTAAACACATCAGCTACTATGTGCCAGTGGAAGTCCCGTCAAAATCGGTTCAGCAGTTCCAGAAATTGTCAGGACCAAACAGAAAGACAGACAAATAAAATTTAAAAAAATTGACTTTTTTGTAAATTATGTCATACATATGCATTTAATGAAAATCGGCTAATTGGTATTAGACACGGCAAATTTTAACCCGACTGCGTCAACGAGGGGTTATGTGTTTCGCGCGTATGTATGTTTGCATATATGTTTGTATGTAAGTTTTTTTATTCCCCTCTACAGACCTATTGGCTGGATGGATTTCGACGAATGGGTCTCAAATGAAAGGTATTTATTTAAGCAGGCGGGACTCCAGTAATATCAGGTCAAACCGAGATACCAAGTGAGTCCCGCCTGGTTATAGGTAAATATCTGGATAAGTGCAGTCAGGTTTTTATTGTTAAATGTTATTTTTTGTCTTTTTTCTAGTACATTTGTAATATTTGCGGTGCAACTAGTACAACTCTAAAAAACTTGAATTTGCATAAAAGGAGACACACGAAAATCTATAGCCACACTTGTGCGGTGTGTGGTAAAGGATTCTACAGAATGTCGGATTACACCATTCATATGAGGTGAGAATATCCATAAGTATAGCCCACTGTAATATATTTCTTGTAGCATGGGTAGGGTGACGTTGGCCATATGTTCGGGGAGCACGCTTTCGCTTCGCGGAACACGGCTAGGCTAGGCTTGCATGACGTCATCGAAAAGTTGAAGCATTTAACATACGTCACACGTTTTCAAGAAAATGCTCCCCAAACACGACCTTGGTATTTGACATTACTGAGGCTGTTACGTTACATAGTAGAATTTGATCTACTTCAGTACTTCAACCAATGATATCGCGTATTGGCCACTGGATAACGGTTCTAAAGGGGGTCTATCTCCGCCGGGCGCCATTGGAAATACCTCCTGGTGCGTACCAGAGACGCTCGGCAATGGACGTAGTAGGGACAGCGACCTAGGGTCGCGGAATAAAAAAAGGGCCCTATCAACATCTCTGAGATCTAAGCTATCATCACGTGCAGGTGGTGTTACTGGGCATATAAAAAAAAATCATAACCACTCTGTAATTCAAACCAAAATTCCAACAGATGTTACGGACGTACCAATAAATTGAATATATGCAGTCAGAGCTATCTTCTTTTTAATCGAATTTTTTTATTGCCAGGTTCTTTCTCTCGGTTCTACCTATTGCTTTGCGAATCTGGCAGTACATGTAAATATAGAGGCAATAATAATGCAATAGTAAATGGCAATAGTACTTACTGACGTTTGTAAGAGCCATTTAATGACCTATACAAATAAATAAATCATTTTCAAAAAAAGGAGGTAGTTCTCAATTCGATTGTATGTTTTTTTTATCTTTGTTACCTCATAATAACATAGGACTGGGTAAATTGATTTTGACAATTATCTTTATAATAAAATTGAAAGCTGTTGCTTCCCGCCCTTTCAATTTGGTCCCATTCCACCAATTAAAAATCCGTTTTTTTGTTAAATTTATTTAAATTGGATTAAAATAATGAAACGATTTATTTATAGAATCCACACTGGAGAGACGCCGTATTCATGTACATATTGCAGTCGTAAGTTTTCACGGAAAGACGCTCTAACGAAACATGTGAGGTACCATATTGGTAAGTAAATCCATACATACAACAGATAAATAAAATTGAAGTGTCTGTGTGTAGAGTAGAAGTGCTAGTCCAATATTATAAACATGAATATGATTGTTCGTTGTATTAAATCTATAGCAGTCGTTAGGGGAAATACGAGTCCTCAATAAAAAACTACAGAATTCGGTATCGCCCATGGGTTGTGGAGGCAGTCACTTCACGGAAAATATCGAAGTTCAGCCAAATCGCAGTTAGACTGGAAAACCGACGCCAACTGCGTTAGGAAAAGGTTCGGTGAATGATGATTGAATAGGCTCCCTAACGGCAGAACCGATTTTAAAAATTCTTTCACTAATATGTAGCTACACTGTTCTTGAGTGCTATGGGCTACTTTTTATCCTGGTTATGTATTTACGTAGGAGTTGGTAACAAGAAAACTATATGAGCTGGAGTAATCGGCTACTAGAGTATTATTTTGATACCAAAGTAAGGCCAGCGAAACGAAATAAGCAATGTAAACAAAGTTTCGAGAGTTTTAATACCCTATTCTAATCGCTGTCGTCTGTATTAGACAGAGAAGATTCGTTGGAAGAGAATCAGACGTATTTGTGACATGATAGTATGAAATGTTGACAACTGCGGTACTAAATGACTTCCTGTACCACGAAACACGCAACGACAGCTCTCGTCGACCAACTTACGTCAGTACTGCGTATGAGTGATAATGACAGATAAATAATCGCTCGCTATCGCAATGTAACACAGTAACGGTCCTTTTGTCGCTTCCCGATATCTGTCTGTCCCTATGTATGCTTAGATAACAAAAAAAAGTACTATAAAATGGAAGTGGAAATACCTACCTACCATCTTTCTCTACCTCACATCAAATAAAATGAATTTCAGGTGAAAGACCACACCACTGCGAACACTGCAACTCATCGTTTGTAGCAATCCATCAATTAAATATACATCAGAAAACTTCCAAAGCATGTATGAAAAAGCGTGCAGGGTATTCTGTTAAAGACCATAGCAAACAGCATCCCGTTGAGGCAAAGAAATATGATGATAATTTTATTGCGACGGATGAAGACTCTACTACTGCTACTGAAGTCACATATTACAATGTAACTAGCCAATTACCGTATATAGATACGGAGATGTGTGATTAAAAAGTAATACAATCGGCTGTGTTTCGTATTATTTTAATATAATTCGGCATTGACTTAGCATGACACCGAAGCATGACGCTTTCGACGCCGGGGTCTCGGGTTCGATTCCCGGTCGGGGCAAACTTTGTGAAGACAGATACGTTTGTACCGAAGTCTGGATGTTTCCTATGTATCTGTATGTATTCACAAAAAAAAAGTATATAAGTATTTATATCAGTATCTAGTACTCATATCACAAGCTCTGCTTAGTTTGAGACTAGATGGCGTTGTGTGGATTGTCCTAACATATTTATATTTATTAACAGTAGTCAGTGTTTGAATTTAGGACCGTTGGAAATTCTACTGATGATTATTAATCCGCCGAGGGTGTTACTACTTGCCAAGCTCGGATCAACCACCAGTAGATAGATGGCGAGTGTCACCCATTTTCTTTGTGGCAAATACGAAGTAGTTCTAATATAGGTTGCCCAGTATATGTTTGCGGTCCACTAGGGGCGTCACATTACATTGAAACACGTCAAAAACAAGTTCTCAGAACAATAACTACAAACAATAATTATTTCCATTTTTTGCCACGCAACAACTTAAACGTATAGTATAGTTGCCCTGAGATGCCAAGTGTCTAATCTTTGCTTTAGGGCTTGGAACAAAAGTTTCTCTGTTTCTCTCATAAATCTGTAATTAAGTTATAATAACATTGCTCGAGAACCACTATCCATAGGTGAAAACCGTATCAAAATCCGTTTTGCGTAGTTTTAAAGATCCAAGCATAGGTAAGTACTTATGGACGTACAGACAGCGGAAGCGACTTTGTTTTATACTGATCATAAAAAGTTACATTTACACAAAGTAAAGGTCAATTTCTGGCTCTTCTGTGTGACTGCGTATAGGTATCCTTCGGGTGGCGATCAACAGATGGCGCTGCAGGTCTTCTGTGAAACGCGGTATGGTTTCGATACCTACAAAGTACAAACAGTTAATAGTAATCCTCGTAAATAAGTGTTATTTTAAGTTAAGTATATTGTTATTGTAAAATTTATTGTTGAGTTTGAAATAGGTTGTGCGTATTTTATTCAATATTTTTGAAAGCCTCGCAACTGCGAGTGCTTTATCAACTTATGGATGGCCTTAGTTCGATATAATTTTCTTAATTTTAGTTCAAAATTATCGAAAAATTTAGATATGGGATGAAATATGAAGTTTATGCCTCCTAATACATAATTGACCGAGCGAGCGAAGCGTCTATATTTCGAGATTGGACAATTTTGCTTTCGTCACGATCGTCACGAAACTTTGCACCGCACAAGTGTTCCTTGATTTAATACAATTTTTTTATGGTGAGCTTTTGGATGGAGGGGAAAATAGGGTAAATAAATATGGTCAAATAACGTGTTGGAACACATTACCAGCCCTGAAAAACAGCAGGGCTGGTAATGTGTTCCCGGTTCCATTACCAGGATAAAAGTAGCATATATTAATAAGGAATAATGTAGCTCCATATCAGTGAATGAATTTAGTTACGGAGGAGCATCGTTATTCGTTCCGTATCCGGCCGTCCCTGAAAACCAGCGGACCAGTGCTCTCTGACTTGCACCACCACGCAGACAGCATTACGCTGAGGGATGGCCGTTTATTCCACGTTATTTATAATGTAAACACTTTGGAAGGGTCTCTCGCGCAAACCATTAAGTTTAGAATAAAATGATATTAGAAACCTCAATATCATTTTTGATAACCTATCCATAGATATTATTTATTTTCATTTTAGGGCTCCGTACCCAAAGGGGAAATACAGAACCCTATTACTAAGACTTCACTGTCCGTCTGTCTGTCTGCTGTCCGTCTGTCACCAGGCTGTATTTCATGAACCGTGATAATTAGTATACCTTGAACCGTGACATAGTATAAAAAATGTATTTATGTTGCCGCTATAACAACAAATACTAAAAACCAGAATAAAATAAATATTTTAGGGTACTACCCATACAACAAACTTGATTTTTTTGCCGTTTTTATTTATTGATCAATAAAAAAATATAAATCATTATATAAAACTAAAACATATTTGATTGCCAAAAAAAAAAATGGTTGATTCGTAACAACCCTAGCGCATTCTTACGATGGCGTCACTCGCACGGCGGGCAACACAGTCTCGACTCTATTTACACGTTTTTAAGGTAGGTACAATTCTTTTCGTTCTGTGCAGCAGGTATTATAATTAAAATTTTGTAGGTTAATATAGAGTAGGTATTTTCGCTTTTGTATGGGAGTGATGTATCTGTTACGTAGTAACTATTTATTAATCTGTGACTTGACTCAATTTTGCACACCATAGTTATGGTAGAGTGTATTGAACTAACTACAACCTATATGACCATCTACGCTGATTTACTACATTCTGGCAATAAAGATATTATTATTAAAAAAAAAGTATTGACAACGGCCGACAGCGAATATATTCGTCCTATGATGCCCGTCAGAGCCAAAGAGAATACAATACTACGTAAGAAGAGACGGGACTCCCATAGTGCAAAATAATCTTACAAAGTGTCAAATCAGGGATAACGTTATGTAGCCAACATAGGTCAGAGCCAACATCTCCGCGTCCTAGGTACACGAAGAGCGTTAAGAAACGCGCTAAATCGGTGTCTATGGCGCCGCCCGTATGCACCAAAGAGAATATAAGCACTACGTTTAGTTTGCACAAATTTTGATTTAAGTATACGTTACTGAGATATTTAGCTTTAAAGAGCATATATTGCGAAAACGGCGTCCCCCCTCCCTCTAAAGCTAAAAGGTTGGTGGTTTAGGAGTTATAGAGGCTTTTATGGTTAACTACTAGGAACTCTATCTTATACGTGGCTCTACACGCACTTGGCAGGTTTTCAAAGTACCTACCATAGTTCAAGTATTTGAAAAATTATAGTTTCGTCGTGTCCGTCCGTCCGACTGTCTGTTTATCCTCTTACTTCCAAAAGGCTAGTGCTAGAAATATCAACGTTGGTAACGTTGCATTATATATTATTTGTCTATTTACTAAACCGATAAAGTGCCTGCTAAAACAAAACTATGCAAAATGCTTTTCGAAAACGCTTGAAAATACAGATTTGCAAAACTTTTTTATTTATGAACCGATTGAAATGAAACAAACATTAAATGTTAAGTGGCACAAACCGCAACGCCTTAGTGAAACCCGCATACAAATCAGTTAAGCCGTTTCTGAGATTTGCGTGCACAAACATACAGACAAATATTTTTTCTTATATCTTAATCTTCTATGTACAGACAGCGACCAGTTACAGATTTAGTATATGTATTTTTTATTATAATATTGATGTAGCTACATCAAAGTTAGAGGATAATGATGGCATGTAGAGAATAGTACATAGGTACAAAACCGCAAACTGTATCATTCATAAGTATACATACATGAAGTAAATAACCTCATTTTAAACTTCAGTTAGAACAAACCGTACCTAAAGTTTCCTGGATTAAATACAGATAACTATATTTAATCTCCTATACAGACTCAGCATCTTTCAATTGAATTTTATTCATAGAAAAGAAAAATAAATAAGTTGTAGACTAAAAATAATGGACGCCATTTCAATTAGATGATTATTATATCAGGTAGGGTATGGACCTATAATTACAGAACCATTGCGTATAACCCCAGATATAAGAATACTTGTAAAACACAAGTCGCGTCTTTATTCCCAAAGGGGTAAGTAGAGGCGTTTATTACGCCCACATTCGGCCAGTCTTTACTCCCGCGTAATAGGTGGCGAGCCTTTTCTGGGGACTGAGTATATTTGCCAGAGCCTCGTGTAGTCGTCCGTATGGCAGGTCCGCGTGCAGGAAAGGATGACTGATGATGACCCACAGCACCCAGCATAATTGAAAATACTGTCTGGTGATAGTAATGCTCGCGACCGATTATGTGAGGACCAACATAAGTCTATCCCTTATTATTTACAGGCCGATTCCTGAAACTACCAATGAGATTTTTGCGACTAGGCGGAAAGTCCGCTTTCATTGCCTGATTTGAGAATCCGCAAATGAAAGTTTCTTCGCGTCTCTCAAAGAGAATGCGCAAGTCTATTCTATGCGCGAATATCTGCGTAGTGTGAACAGTGCTATTGGGTGTAGTACCATTGCAAAAAAAAAAAAATTAAAACAGAACTATTGTGGCAGTTGATATTGACAAATTGTCAAAGTCAGCAACCAACAGTCAAAGTCAGTGGTGTGTGTGTCAGTTGTATGTTCTTTTCATTGCATTGAGTGAGTCATTCATTCATTTATCAAAATAGTAAACAACTGTGAAGTCCTTTTTTTATTTGCCTTAATTTAAAATGGAAAATACATCAGTTGAAGTTAGAATAAAGAAGCCAAATAGAGTTCTACATTTTAGTGATGGTGTTGACGAAGAATTTGAAGAGGAAGATGCCACTGTTCTGACAAGTAAACCTCCCGAGGAAGTTGTAGACCCTGTAAGTATTTATAATGAAGCACTTATTTCTAAATCTACTATCGATAATGACCTTAACGGAAACTAGGTTGCACAAATAACCTTACATCATCATTAATACTATTGATGACAAATTTTGGAATCACTTTATTTTAGTCATAGATATACTTACCTATATAAAATTGTTTGCTTGTACCTATTCTAATAATAACAATGACGATTCTTATCCATAAATATTGGTTTGATGTCTTTATTTTGTGTTGTAGAGTATTGATGAATCTTGACTGTGTCTTCAAGTTATAGAGACACCAAAAAAATAATTATAATTTGTTAATTTCAGAAATCCTTGACATGGGGCCCTTGGATGTCTCATGTCGCTTGGAAGTCTGGAACGAAGGTGTTGAATGCAGTAGATTATGCAGGTGAATCGCTTGCAAGCTTCTTCGGTATTACCAGCCCTAAATACCAACTAGAGATCAGTGAACATGAGAGACGTCTAGAAGAACAGAAGCAGATGCAAGAAGAGTCTGCTGGTTGGTTACCCAAAAATGGTGGAGGAGATATACCTTTAGTCTTGAATGAACCAATGAAATTGATAGACAAAGATGTGGAGAATCCATAGAAGAATTTGTCTTGAAGATCTTATTTATTTTTAAATATGTTAATCTCACTAATATCTACATGGGATTAAGGGTACTATTCCATTATGCAAGTATGATGTCACAAGTTGTATGCAAATTGTGATGTCTTTGCATGCAGCATCGCATATACATAAATGCAATATCTCAATCAAACACTGTTAGTGCAATTCAACAGAAATGCAAGGAAACCATAAAGTATAATCTTACCCTGACTTAAAGGTGTTTAAAGAATGAAATTTACGAGAAAAATTGAAGAAATGTGTTCAGCTTTCATATATTTTTGAGGAGTAACAAAAGTTGAAGCTCAACTAGAAATCTTATGCTACATTAATTAATTTATTTATTATTACAATGATCACAATTACAAATATTTATAAACAGATTAAAATTGTGAGTCTTGATTTCAAAGTAACTTATTTAGTGTGAACATGAATTTATTAAAGCTTTTCGTAAGTGTATAAATATGGAATATCTTGTCTCTAAAAATAACTAGGTATGCAATGCATTCTGCTGTTGTAATAATTGAGCTGAGTTTGTCGATCTGGGTCGAACTCCTAAACGACTGGACCGATCTTTATGACTCCCGGTGATGGTTACTATGACCCTGCCAAATTTCAAAAAGATCGGTCCAGTCATTTAGGAGGAGTTCGATCACGAACGAAATACACGAGTCGTCTAAGAAAGAGCTACGTAAACTCCACTCAATAATATGCATAATTTAACATAAATAATTATAAGGTATGGTGATGTCACTAAAAGTACCTAGTTATCTCATGTTGTGAGGAAGGCTAACAATGTTTTGAACTGGTCAGTTTAGTGTCTGGCCAAGTAACTTCAGCCAACTGCTTCGGTGGTGTGGTCGGTAGTGCATCGGCTTTCGACTACAGAGTCTTAGATTTGATACCCAGGTGGAATCAAACATTTGTGTGATCCACAAATGTTTGTTTCGGAGTTTGGGTGTTTTCTATGTATATTATTTTATTTTTATGTATCTAGAAATATATAAGTATGTTTATCAGTTGTCTAGATCCCATAGCACAACCTTATGGGGCTTAGTTTGGGCTACATGACGTTGTGTGTGAATGTCCAAAATATTTATTTATTAAATACTAAATGGAGTCAGGTGTTACCTGGCGAAAGTCCATTATAAAACAATGGTAAATATGATGTTTAATATTTTTTTTAATAATAGCTGTTCTCTTTGAGACAGTCTTGATAATGCCTCGTGTAGAGGTGAAACATATGTCGACGTTTGTAATGTCGTTTTTAAGCGAAATCTAAGCTATTATTAAAAAAAAAAAATTTCATCATATTTACCATTGATTTATTTATTATTTTTATTTAAGTAAACTTATCAAGAGGGGTCAACAGGGTCAGTGCCTCGTACTTGTAGTTGATGGTATCCTTTAAAAAAAGGGTAATAAATAACTACATTTTTTTGTTTGTCAAGCCTTTTGTCCATAATGGGCATGTCAGCCTAACTACATAATATGTATAAAAAATGTATTAACTCATAGCCTTTTAACTAACTTCCTTCAGTTGATGCTGCATAATGTCTATTTCTAATATTAACTATTCTGTGATTATGTTAAAGTAATATAATTAATAACTATGTTACCTATATTATTTAACTTTAATTTAACTTATGTTTTTAACTAATTAGTAGGTAATTTATAATAAATAACTATTGCGTTTACATTTTGTTTATTGTTTTAAATACCTATTACATAACATACCTCACCCCAAAGTTAGTGGGAGGGGGAAAATGGCAAGAATAGAAGAATTTTCGGGTAAATGGTAGTTTTGTATTAATTGTTCTAATATTCATCAAAATAATAGTACAGGCGAAGGTTTCTACAGTACTGCCAGGTCTTGTATTGATTGTAATATTTAATTCATTAATATTCCACCTATAATTTAAAAGGACTATAGGCTACGAGTACTTATTATTGTGGTCATGAAGTCTACATTGTTCTATTGTAACTATTAATAAAACCAGTGATAGTGACATCTAGTGTGCAATAGCATAAACCAATCAGTGTTGAGCGCCTCTAGTTTTTGATGTTCGCACCTACAGATGGCGCTGTCATATTTAATTTTAGCGATGCTTTGCTTCCACCACAAAATTAAATTCCTAGACGTAAATATTATAACATGGTGTGAAATATACGTAGGTAATGTAATGGTTTAAATCCGCAATCAGTCATATAATCAAAGTTTATAATATTATTGATAAATAAAAGTTTTATAATTAGGTAGTAGGTAGGTCCTTACCTATTTATAATTATGAAACAAAATAATTTGTATTAAAAATATTGGTTCTTAAATGGATCCAAAAACGTCATTATTGTCGTGCACCTCGTACAGCTCACGATAAATACATTCGCAAAACGTTACTAGTGCTAGTATATTTGGCAAGCAAAACTAAACTTTAAAAGTAGGTTTATAAAGCCTACTTCACGTTGACAAACAACCATATGTTATTGTTTGTTGGTGTTTAGCATGTGATATGTCGAAATATAAACGGTTCGAGCGTTGTCCGCAGATCAATATGCGTGTTGCGCGGGTCTTGAGGGTGTTCGGCCTTTGCGATTGGCCCTCGCATGTGGGGCGGGGCGACCGTGTGTGAGGCGTCATTCTCGCACACCACACGCTGTTTTGGCGCCAAATTGGGCAATACGAATTCCTTTTTTGAACTATTGTTTTTTTTTGTAAATTTGACCATTTTAGGGACAGGCTAGAGTCCTATAGAAGTTTTGCGATTGAACATTGTTTTTTTTTCTTGTCTAAGATAATTTTAGATGGTGGGTTTCCCCCGCAGAGACCACAGAGGTGGTCAAAGTCCGCCGGGCGCCACTGGAAATACGTTCTGCTTGTAACCGGCAACGGAAGTTAGAGCGGCCGCGGCGGAATTAAAAAAAAAAAAAAGGTGGTGGGATTGATTAGGTCCTAATACTTTATGGATGTCTATGATAATACAAAATAAATATTGTATAAAAATTGGTAATCCTATAAAAGCCTTTTAGATTTTGGAACGCTCTGACACTGGAAAGTGCCAAGTTTCAGCAATAGGGTCGTGTGTGGTACCTATTAATTAGGTAGCCTACCTACGTGGGACCAGCAAAGTGAAAAGTGGGTGAATAATATAGGTAGGTACCTACCTCTGCCTCCTACTCAGGGAAACAGACGTGATTATAAGTAGGTAGGTAGGTACTGTAGATTGGCTAAGTACCTACTTAATATAGCTATACCTAATATAGCTAAGTAGGTACCTATAACTACAACGTATTATCTAGGTAACTCTTACCCATACCTACCTTATTTAGGTATATTAGGCATTGACTCCCAAGCGGGAGTGCCTCTACTCGTTTCTACCTTTGAGTTAAAGAAACATCACCAACAATTTAATTATTGTGGCTATTAATATAAAATATGACCATTACACACAATTAGAAACAAAATTTACGACGAACGCATATAATTATTAACTAATTCAATAATTCGTTAACATTGCAGGTCATTCCGGACAATGTGACTGGCACAAAAGACACGCACCAATGGTAAAAAATATTGCAAATTAAAAAAGGCGCGTGGTCTAACCCGTTGAACGGCTCATGAACTTGATTTTCTGGTTTTAAGTTCGTGTGTCCATTGTCTGAAATTTTTGCGTGAATTTGCCAAACATAATGATTTTGAATGCAATGGATTTTATTTTGAACTAGTTTCCGCTATTTTGTGCAAGTCGTTTTTTGATTAATCCGTAACGATAGGGATTTATAGCTTTTGAGTAACTTGTTGGCAGCTGGACTAGTGCCGTGCCTATAAGTACCAGCTGAATAACGGGATAAAATTATACATACATACACATATCGCGCCTATATCCCCGAAGGGGTAAGCAGAGGCGCATTACACACCCACAATTAGCCAGTATTTTTAGTCCCACGTAGTAGGGGGCAAGCATATTGCCGTCAGCAGGCCCTCTAGAAAGTAGGTTGAGTACAAAATGGCCGAATTAATTGAATAAATTTGAAATGCCTTGCGATGAAATGTTGATAAAATTATCCTGTGTTATTCCAGAATCTAAACTAAATAAATCTGTGACAAATTTCATCAGAGAATAACTAGGTATGCAATGCATTCTGCTGTTGCAATAATTGAGCTGAGTTTGTCGATCCGGGTCGAACTCCTAAACGACTGGACCGATCTTTATGAATTCAGATATATGCACTCACGGTGACGGTCACTATGACCGTGCCAAATTTCAAAAAGATCGGTCCAATCGTTTAGGTGTTCGATCACGAACGAAATACACGAGTCGCCTAAGTAAGAGCTTCGTAAACTCCGCTCAATAATAGGTATGTTTTATAAGCAATGAGTATGCTAACTTATTCCCAAATAATTTTACAATAATCACAGAAACTATAGTCTTGGACTGGACTTGAACAAAACTGGACAAGACTAGACACATCAGTTGGTACGAGTATCACGTTCCTCCTATAGAGACAGCCAGAGCGTTCCACCCCAAGACTATAGTTTTTGTGATTCATATTGTAAAATTATTTGAGAATTTCATCAGAATCATGAAAACTACTTATCCCAGCGAACTTTGTATCGCATCAAATATAAAAAAAAACCATTTTTTATTTTATTTTTTTTATTAAAAATTTTTATTATTTTATTTTTATTAAAAAAAATATATTTCATGCAAATGTATGTATTATTAATTAAAACGTGACGGACGGACAGATAGACAAATTATCGTATTAAATATAGATGACCACTACCGACGAATAGGTATCCTGTGTCTAATGGTTGGTTCTTATTGAGTTTGTCAATGAATAAATTTATTATTAGGTAAGTAGTTACCAATTTTTTTTTTATTTTTTTTTTTTTTGGTTTAAGGAGTGGCGCTAATGGTATACCAGTATACGCCTTTGTGTAGTTACCTATTAGGTATTAAGTTTGAAATAAATAGACTAAAGGCCGAATGCTGAAACGTATTCGTTCGTATTCTAACTATAACCACAGTCAAGGAACAGCGAGTCGCGGCAGGCTTTCGTAAAAGAAGTAACATTTTTAAACTTTTCAGGTTATTACGACATTACTTTTTTACGATTTGCCATTGTTGGATACGATTACGATAAGTACATTGCAACGAGTAGATTCCGGGTAAGAATACCTATATTTATATAATATTGTATGTGAATCCAGACGTTCTTCGTTCCCTACGAAAGTATTAGATAGGTATATAATATTTTGAAAGGGTACAAACCTATCAGCAGAGCGAGCATAGTGGTATGAAGAGTTTGTCGATAACCAATGGTATGGCAGGAAATTTCAAAAAATGTGTTGATTAGGTCACGTCATCCTCTCTTCCTACCGCCATGCTATGATCATGATCAATTCAGGGATCTATCTTAGACTTCTTCTTTTTTTTAAAACGTGGCTCCATCGATTTTCATCGATGATTTCGCCAATGTCCAGGTAATGCTCGATTAGTTGATAGTCCCGCACGGAAGAACTAGTTATTCCTAACTAGCTCCAGGTGCAGGACAAGAAACGTTGTTCGGTATGTGAGTGTCTGGGAACCCGATTTTTACGGAGCGCCGGAGGTAGGTCACCTAAAAAGCCACCAGACACGCGCTCAGCAAAAATCAAACTCCAAGTCAACCTTATACTTGTTGTATGCATTTAGTCCTATCGACCCCCTGCTGACAGAAAGACTAGGCTTTAACAAAAAGGGCAACGATTGAGAAAGACATGACGTGAAGTGATGGCGCTTACACAGTTTATCAAGGTAATAGAGTAAATATTGGTAATTCAACATAAATACATATAATCAAGCGTATATCCCTGAGAAGGTAGGCAGATGTGCATTACATACCAACATAAGACCATTAGTTTTGTTAACTCATTAACAGGGTTAACAAACCTATCACTTTGAAATATGAACCTAAATTTCCAACTGCAGATCGGACGACATTGTTCAAATTCAACATTTCATACTATTAACGTCCTTTGGAGAGAACTTACATAAGTAAGAAACAAAGCTTAACTTAAGAAGTAGGTAGATAAGTAAGTAGGTACGAGTACTAACTTTGTGTAGAATCTGGTGAGTTGAGAAAATGGTATGTGTTGAGAATTGGTGAATTGAAAATATGGCCAAATGCTACTATGATGAGAAAGTAACGTACCTAAATATTATTTGAACTATCATTCTGTAAAGGTACAATGGAATGCAACACTAATACATTCGATATTCAAATTTTTGCAAGCGGTCTAACCCCACACAGCAGATGTTCTACTTTTAAATTTGCTTTCGCGATGTTGTTTATTAAAAAAAAAAGCTTTTGTGGCTATTTAAAAAGTAAAGTTTGCAACACAATACCTCATGCAAATTAGGAAGGACTGCATTAGATATTTGATGATGAATAGACTAATGTCAAATTATGTTGATTCGCAATTATGAACTCTTTCTTTATTAATGAAAGAATTATTTCGTGTTGCGAAACTGAATTCATAATATTGAATACGATGAATTTGAAACTATAATAATCATTGCAACAGAATAAGATTGATATTGCAATGTGCAGAGGTGAATAGGAAAGAAATTTGCATAAATAACGCACACCTTTCGCGTTAATCCTTTCTATGCATTTTGACTGACATTTTTCGATGAATAGCGATATCAATACAATTTTATATATTTACTTTAACAGACCTTATGTACTTCCGATATGATGGATTTGCGTCGAAACAGATCTATGGGTTTCGGTTTTCATACGATAAACTAAGTAAGTAGATATAATAATCTTTTAATAATAGGTGTACCAACATACTTAGTAGGTACCTAATATGCGTGGCCCCAAAATGCGTGTCAGAAATATATTAAGTACCTACGAGTATAAACTACTTAGCTGATCGGCGCAGCTCCGCCCGCGTGATTTAGCTTAACACATTACCGTGATAAAAAGTAGACTATGTTACTCAGGGTGAATGTAGCTTTCCAATGGTGAAAGAATTTTTGAAATCGGCATAGTAGTTTTTGAGTTTATTCATCACAAACATACAAATCTTTCCTCTTTATAATAGTATAAGTATAAGTATAAGTATAAGTATAAGTATAAGTATAAGTATAAGTATAAGTATAAGTATAAGTATAAAATTTTTTATTTTATTTTATTATTTTATTTTTATTTTGTTCTATTCAAATTATTTGTGTGATCCACAAATGTTTGTTTCGGAGTTTGGGTATTTTCTATGTATAATATGTATGTATTTAGAAATATATAAGTATGTTTATCAGTCGTCTAGATCCCTTAACACAAGCTTATCCATGGGGTACACTAAAAGTTTTGCACTTCTAGCTAATCGGAACTATTTGAATTTCAAATGTTATATTTTTTTAAACGTTGCAACCTTCTTAGTAATAAAAAAAAAACAATTGGCGGGAAATCATTTGTCAATTGTTTTTTATCACACATCAAAGTTCTACGTATGCAACGAAAATGGAATTAAGTCGAAAAGATTTTAGAGCGATGATTTTTCATGATTTTAAAAGTACTCTCTCTCCGCAAGATTGAGCCGCTCGTCTTCAAAATGCTTTTGGGAGAGAAGCACCTTGTTTGACCACCGTGAGGCGATGGTTTGCTGAATTTGAGAGAGGTCGAGTTTCTTTACATGACGAATTTCGTGAAGGGCGGCCTTCAACTGCCATCAACGAAAATAATGTGGCTACTTTTAAGCGGTTAATTGAAGAAAACCTGCGGATTTCCTATGAGACAATTCGAGGACTATTGGGGATTGGTATGAGTCAAATCCAGAAAATTTTACACGAAGAATTGAAAGTTCGGAAACTTTGTTGTCGTTGGATCCCTCATGAACTGACAACGGAGCAGAAGCCGGCTCGCGTGGAATGGTGCTCACAGATGCTACTGAGGTACGACGACGGACATTCTAATGCTGTTTATGACATTGGCACAGTAGACGAAACGTGGATTTATATTTTTGAACCCGAAAAAAAACAGCAATCTTGTGAATCTGTTTGAAAATGAGAACAAGCCAACAAAAGTGAGGCAGGCGAGAAACGTTGGTAACAAAATGATTACATTTTTTTTTCTCAGCTACGGGTCCCATCTGTACAATTCCACTTGAAGATCAAAAGAGTGTTAATGACGAGTGGTATTCTACCATTTGTTTACCCAGGGTGTTAGAAAAAGTTCACGAAAGACGACCCAAAAGCCTCGTTCTCCTACATCATGACAACGCTTCTTCACACACGGCCAACAAAACAAAGTCATTTTTAGCTTCCGAAAAAGTACAACTTGTCACCCATCCTGCGCATAGCCCCGACCTAGCACCCTGTGATTTCTGTATTTTCCCCAAAATCAAAGATTTGATGAGAGGTTTCACTGTTACCAACTCCGAAGAGGCAGTGATAGCGTTCAATCAGCACTTAGAAAACATGCCTTCAGATCTGTGGGCCTCCTGTTTTAAAAAATGGTTCGATCGCATGAAAAAATGTTTAAAATGTGAAGGAGAGTATTTTGAAAAGCAATAAACATAATATTTTGGTTTTAACATGTTGTTTTTTTAAGTTACGCAAAACTTATAGTGTGACCTACGTATTAGCTTAATTTGGTCTAGATGACGTCGTGTGATAATGTCCAAAAATATTTATTAAAATATTTATTTATTATTAATCAACACTTTCTTATTCTTATTAAGTTCATCACGTTCTTGTTCAGTTAAGTAAGGGTCCAATAATATCATAATTAGTCCTAACTACCTACTAATAGGTATAGTTCGCGAGGCCTAAGCTGAGCTTCGCATTTGTTGAGTGATCACGAAAAGTGACTCACACAAATGCAATGCTCAGCTTACGCCTCGTATGGATGTTTGTAACTCTTTTTTATGCGAAAACTGCTGAACGGATTTTAATGAACACATTAACGAACCATCGAAATGATACAGCAGAGACTTATACCTGCATCCACGGGACCAACATAGTGGCGGTATAAAGGTGTGTGCCTGTTGCAGTTTCTGGGCATTTAAGTTAATTTGCCAGAGCCAGTTCATACTTTTTATCCCTGTAATGTTGTTTCTCTGGGAATTGGGATCGAGAAAACTAAATACCTGCTCCACCGTACACTACACACCACTACAAACTACACAGTACTACACACTACGGGTGGAGCCGTGGAAATCAACTAGTTAGGAATAAAACAATTATTTTATATTTTAAGAATACAGGTAAACTGAATATCTCTAGGAAGTACTAACCCGTTAACCACGAGCTGTTTTTTTAATGTCCACCTTACGTCCAATTCCAGGTACAATGCCCGTATAACCCTATGGCGCTGGCGGACTTTGGCTACGTCAGAAAAGTGGTGCCAATACATATTCAAGTCTCATCTCAATTCCCAATAAAATCTCTAGTGCTGGCAGCGTTCTAGCATACGAAAATTATTTCCTTATCTATGAGTTACTTAAGTTTTGCCCACAGCTCATACAAGATGCACATCTGTAGTAACGCTAGTGACGCACAAGGGGAACATTTCCTGTACATAAATAATAACAATAAATTGTTAACTATTAGAGGGGTGAGCTTTGTGTCTGTGTATGCAAAATAGTTGAGCGTTAGTTTTGGCAAGGTGTGCTTTAAAATGTGCTTCTGATAGTTCGAAATATGAAAAGAGAAAACAGTCGCGGTATTCTGAAACCTTAAAGTAAAGATTTTGGTGGTGTAGGTAGGTACATCAATGTCTTTTTTCATATAGAATAGTGTTGTATTTAATGTATTTTTAAGGATACTAAACATTTCTAAAAATAGTGTCAGTGTATCAAGCTTTTCGTAAATAATACAGAGTTTTAAACAGTTCCGTGCTAATTATTTCTGTTAAGTAGGTAGATACTGTATATATCATAACATACTTAGTATAAAACAAAGTCACCCGTTCCGTATACTAAGATCTTTAAAACTACTCAACAGATTTTGATGCGGTTTTCCCCAATGGATAGAGTGGTTCTCGAGAAAGGTTTTTATGCATATAATATGTCAAGCGGGCGAAGCCACGGGCCTCCGCTAGTTAATTATAATATAAATGTAATCTTAATATTTTTTTAGTGATTCTCTGGATCATGTACAGTTTTATTTAAGTGTGTTAAAATTAAATCGAAACTCTTTGTATAATCGTAAGTAGTAATTTTTCTCTGGTCATTGAACTTTGATAATAAACTACACTGAAGTTACATTCCACTGATTTTTTATTGATTAATTTAGATTTTTTTGAACTTTTGCGTACAAAATACTGTTATAATATAATTCCAAAGCGAAACTACACCCAATAATATTTGGTGCATGCAAAATTGATAGGTAGATAACTATGAATGAATGAAAACGAGTTTAACATGCTGTGTAAAAAAAAATTGCAAACCAGTTTCGCAAGCCCTAAACTGTGAGGGGAACACTTAAAAATTTATAATATAAACACAATGACGGCTGGACGAATAACGGGTGGGCAGTGTCCATACAATGGTCATACTAGCCGATTAATTCGCTACACAATGACCAGGGGCTAGGCCGAGAGGTCATATTTAGGTAGAGGGGTTAAGGGTCAGTAAAGGGTTATTGGTAAATAGGAGCGTATGTCTGAATGCAGAGGGAGTGACACGGCGGCCGAGTTGGGCAACATGTCGCCACTGAAGGGTTAACAATTTGTGTACTTTCGTGTTTGATTTGTTTTTCGCGTTGTAATGGAAAGTTGATTTTAATTATGTAACAACTATATAGAGACTTATTAAATTAATACTCAAGGTAAGTACTAGAGTGAGTAAACAGGGGGATTATTTTTGTAACAAATACACGTAAAAACAACTGGACTGATTTTTAAAATTTGCTGCACCACAAAAGATCGCAGAGTAACATAGGCTTAGGCTATATTCATTAACAGAAAAAAATGCCACTCGTACGAAGCCGAGACAAACCGCTATTTTTTTATAAGCGCATATTAATTTTAAAGCAATTTGAAGTAATTGCTGATGAATGACTGCTTCGGTGGCGTGGTCGGTGATTCACCCGCTTTCGACGCCGGAGTCTCGAGTTCGATTCCCGGTCGGAACAAACTTTGTGTGATGAAATTATACGTTTGTACCGAAGTCTGGATGTTTCCTATGTATAATATGTATGTATGTATTTATAAAAAAATGTATTTAATTATTTATATCAGTTTATCTAGTACTCATATCACAAGCTCCGCTTAGTTTGAGACTAGATAGCGTTGTGTGAATTGTCCCAACATATTTATTTATTCAATTATAGATTTTTGTTGATTGGAGGATGGATGAGATTTGATTCCTCTTTCTTTGTTATACTCGTAATTAGAGCACTAGTTAAGCGTTGCATTTTTTTATTGCAACACATAGCAGGCTAGCACGATAAAGATGTCATTTATGCCGCTGGGGTGTTTTTCGAAAGATATCTACAAATAACGAAACGAAATTTCAAAACTTTATAAGTGTCAGTAGGAATGGTATTACTTATAATAAATAAATTAGCATTAGGACTTGGGTTTTGGCGCTCTGGCGCTGGGTAAATATCCAGGCCCAAGCCGCAAGCGCTCCATTGCAATACCGAACAACGTTTCCTTGTCCCGCACCGCGAACTAGTTCAGAGTAACTAGTTCTTCTGTGCGGGAAAAATCAAGCATTGCCTTGACATTGGCGAAATCATCGATGTACATTAAAATAGTAGAAGAATTAACATTAGACAATCCAGAGTGACTTTAAGTACGAGTAGTAGGAAAATTAATTACACTGTTACCACGGAGTTGCCACTGTAATAAAAAAACCGTCGAGTCAACAAGAATACTTCAATATAATGACATCAGATGCAATCGGAGCGATACTTATCGCTCTAAATAAAACACTCTTATGTCAAATTGAAAAAAAAGGTGACGTCAAATGTGCCAAGTGTGAAATTGTTGATGGTATCACTTGGAACTTTTGTCAGACGGATTGTGAGGGACACAATAGACCATCATGCATTTAAAGGGTTAGTAATACACTTTATAAATGATGAGTTTATTATCAATTCCGACTAGATTTTATGGGAATTTTTCAAAGATAGAAAAATAAAATATATCATGAAAAAAATGATTTGTGTAGTTGAGCCATGTAGTACGAGATCTTTTTATGAAGAGTGCCTAAATTTTGTGTTTTCACAAGCTTTTATTGACTTTCACCTGTCCCGATGTCCGTGTGTAATCAAATCTTGCAAGTTAAATTTAACACACTTCCCGGTTTCCGATTGAACTGAAACTTTGCCCGCGTATGTACCTAAGTCGCATGACAATGCAATATTATGATGATAGCTTGATTTAAAAAAACAAAATATGATTTTTTAAGTTTTTACACACACAATCGAAGTCAACACAATAATAATTGTAGGTACTCAGACGGTAATACCTAATATTACAATTTAAGAAATTCTTAAATTTATTAACATAATATGACAAAAATTCTTGATTGCAAACGCAAATTCAACTTTAACACCGATATAACGAACCGTCACGAACCGCACGTACAGGGTTAACCCATTGTGTTACGTTAAAAAAAAACTATGCACTACCGACGGCGACGTGTCTAACCCTTTCGCGACTGACAAAAAGACCAATTTTATATGCGTACCCGGTGTCTCATTTCAATAAAGTGTAATAAAAAAAGATAAAACTATTTTACCCACGATTCTTTGGGGTCACATTTTTTAAGGGTGGCATCCTTAATTTGCAACAAGGTGCATCATAGGCAAAGTAGGGTGAATGTGTGCATCGAGAGATTTAAATGAGTTCTATAGTGAAAAAAGTCGATAGGGTTAAGACTCGGTTATTTTTTCCCATACCTTGTGACAAAAGATGTTAGTGTATTTGACATTGATGTGTCGATCGCATCAATAATATTGACCTGCACAATGCACTTTCGCATGATGTAGGTAAGGGTAAGGTGGGACCTATTTAAACAAAATCAATAAATATTTTTGGACATTCTCACACAACGTCATCCAGTCCAAAATAAGTTAATATACTTCATTTACTATCATAATGTATTATATATACTTAAGCTTGTGATATGGGATTTAGACGAGTGATAAACATAGGTAGGTACAGTTCGCGAGGGATAAGTGGAGCTTTGCATTTGTGTGAGTAACCACGAAAAGTAGAGTAAAAACTCTTTGTCTAGCTTTGTGTCTAAAAGAGGTCACATATACGTTCACGTACGCTGCACTCACACAAATGCAAAGCTCCGCTTACGCCTGACTTTAATTGGCTGTACCACAGTGGCCACGTAATATTTTGTTGCCTTTCATCAACATTTCATCGCAAGGCAACGGGTTTCAAACATAGTTTTCAAAATTATAATATAGCTGCTTATTTTATTAAATTAATTCGGCCATTTTGAACATAACCCACATTCTAGAGTGTCCGGTGCCGGCAATAGACTTGTCCCATATTACGTGGGACTAAAAATACTGGAAAATTGTGGGTGTGTAATGCGCCTCTGCCTACCCCTTCGGGTATATATGCGTGATATATGTGCGTGTGTATATATTTCTAAATAGTTACCTACATACATAAAATATACCTACCTACTTATATAAAAAAGACCCAAACTCCTAAATAAACATTGGTGTTTTGACACAAACATTTGATTCGATCCGGAATCGAACCTAGGAGCCCATAGCTCGTCCGTTTGTCAGGAGGTGCACCACATGCAGGAAAGGACGATGTGGGTCATGAAGATGTTGAAAGTTAGGTACTTACAGATAACAGTTTCTTATTAAGTTACAAGATGTTCAACAAGCTTTTACAAATTAACCAAGTATTTATGTATCAGTAATGATGTATGATTAATTGAAGCTTTAGGTACCCACTTAGTACTTACAATACATGAATAATCTTGTAGTTAATGTACCTATTTGGTAAATATAGAACGATAATTTATGTGTAGATAACTTAGATAGTTAGGTTTGGCTTATTACAAAAATTTTTTTCCACATTCTCACACAACATCCTCTAGCCCAAACTAAGCTATAAGCTTGTGCTATGGGATTTAGACAACTGATAAACATACTTATATATTTTTAAATACATACATAATATACCTACATAGAAAACATCTAAACTCCGAAACAAACATTTGTGGATCGCACAAATATTTGATTCGACCCGGGAATCAAACCGGAAACTCCGGAG
Source organism: Nudaria mundana (assembly GCA_963556515.1). NCBI lineage: Eukaryota > Metazoa > Arthropoda > Insecta > Lepidoptera > Erebidae > Nudaria > Nudaria mundana. The sequence continues at coordinate 14,287,992 of OY748298.1, forward strand.
TCGAAAGCCGATGCACTACCGACCACGCCACCGAAGCAGTTTATTCATATAATATAGTAATATATATATATATATATAGTATAAGCACAGATTACGGAGGCAGTTCGTGAATCCATAGGAGCTCGAAGAGCATGGCATCGTCGACTTTATAGAAGCCCACGTCGGACGCCGAATGGCCAGACAAACTTACATCTTTTTAAATTTCTCAGAGTGACAAGGTATATCCTCAAAAAATGTAAGAAATATCATTGAGTATGGAGTTGGTATTGCGGTCACTATTTAGTACAAAAACCTCGAAAAAGAAAACGCCAATAACAATGTATCCTATTTATTAACGTTTAAGTAGGTAACGTTAAAGCATACTTTCTATACAAGATTTCGTATAATCTTCACACATACCTAATAACTAAGGTAAAGAACCAACTAACTGCAGGTATAGGTACCTACCTATCTATGGTATTTTCTCGAGTAATCTGTCTCATAATCCAGTATACTTAGATACCTGCGTACCGAGGCGGGGTGGGCAATTTTAGAGCTCTGTCCTGTTCAGGATTTCCCTTTGCGACGTGTGCCTTCAAACAGGAAAATGTTACCCCTCCATACACCCGTTGAAATACCTCCTACCCTGTTTAGTTGACGGATAAGGTGAACTCTAAGTGATAAGCGATTGGCGAATAGATAAATAAATATGTTAGGATAATTTATTTATCTATTCGCCACACAAAGCCATCTAGTCTCAAACTAAGCAGAGCTTGTGATATGAGTACTAGATAAACTGATATAAATACTTAAAATACAATTTTTTTTTGTAAATATATGCGTATTATACATACGAAACACACAGACTTCAGTACTAACGTATGTGTCATCACATAAAGTTTGTCCTTACCTGAGTTCCATCCGTTATTTTGCTCGAAATACATACTTATTCGTATTCCTCCATATTTCACACAGTTCCCTGACGTTACCGCAAGAGGCGCTGGTGTGAAATGTATGGGGAATACGAAAACGTATTTCGAGCAAATTTATGTAAAAAACTGGTACTAGACACACAGGAATCGAACCCGAGACTCCGGCATCGAGAGCGGATGCACTAGGTACCGACCATAAACTCATAACCTCACTGTTAAAAATTTCCAGGGAAAATTACATAAAAGTTTGGGCCACTCTCGTTGCCCAAACAGTTATGTAATTTTAAATATTTCTGTAATTTCACATGGGAGATGTAATTTTACATAACGTATAGTAAATCGGATTTACGTTAAATACTTACATGTAATTTTACACGATGAAGATATAATTTTACATTCGATTTATGTAAAAATACTTGAAATATAATTTTACATAACAACTATGTATTCATGAATATGTAAAATTACATAACGAAAATTTTACACAAATACGAGTATGATGTAATTTTGTGTTAAGTGGAATCCTATTATAATAGCATTCCACTTATGCTGTCAAACTCCTATAACTTGTACCGCAGCACTAAACATGCGTTACAGAGCCACCCTGCTTAGGCGACCAAACAGCGGGGGGTGGTCTATGTACTGGCATCGCATGATATATAGTGCCCCTTAAACTTAAACGGATTACCTTTGATATATTACGTGGATTCGCAATTCAATCTCGGATAGTCGATCTCTGGTGCTCAAATGGGATTGCTTTTTGAAACTGAGTTCTAATTACGTAATATGATAGTCATATTTATAACTAGCTTGTGCACACAGTTCCACTCGCCTGGAATAGTTGTTTCTTTGTTGCTATCCGATTTTAAAAGTAGAAGAGGGAAGAGGTTTCGGTTGAGGTTCACCACACTGCAACATTTTGGCAATAGTTTTATTGATGACACGCAGTAGGAGGCAAGCGTAATAGAAAACCAATAACTTTTTTGTAATCCGAAACTGAATTACAACAGCCAGGACGGATGTTACAGAGGTATAAAAAATATATGCAAACCATTCTTCTATCTGAATCCTTACAAAAATAGACATGTAGAAACATACCTAATACCTACTTTCTAAATTAAAAACAAACGGAGACAGGTGAGGGTTCCCATAGCGGTTACTCCCCACGAAGGTTGCTGGGAGACAAACCACAATAGAAGGTACGCACCACACATCCTTTCATCACTTGCTTAGGAGCGAAGGGCATGCGTGCACGGAGTAAGAAGGGAATTGGGTAGGATGTGGTATGTACAAATTAAAAAAGTGCGTAAGTACTAAAATTTTCCAGACAGAGAGTTTATTTTAGTGCCAAGTCTCAAGTTTAGTACGAATATGAAATTAAATCATAATAGAACGAAAGAAGGAAATAAGTTTACTTCACAAATACATCCTGATACTGTTGAGTTTTGGATATTTTACCCAGGTACAGTCTCCTGCAGGAAGCGTCCTTTAAGGTTGCAGCAGGGCGTAACAGTCGCGAAAGTGCGACTGCTGCCCACGTCACTTTGGGTACTAAACTTCGGAAGTGTTGTGCGAAGTTCCATCGGCTTTCGAGTACAAGCCTCAAATACTTAATCGACGCAAACACTTCCTCCAAGTATCCTGCATGTGTACCGCGCCGAGGTCCATGAAAACTTGAAAACACAGAGCCTCGGATTTGTGCTGGGCCACCTCCAGTCCCAGCCGCCGTAATACCTACACGAGCGCCTCCCCAATCAATTGCGTTATGTACCTTAGTTAAGATTATAGATTTAGTTCAGACTTTAGATACAAATGTACCACAGGAGTTATTTAAATTATTTCTTTACTTTCCTTTTAATTTGTGAATATTTTCTGGAAAATTTTCGCTACGAATTTGCTTATCTAGATTTATCTCTTCACCCGTGGGATGCCTAATGCCTGAAACACAAAGACAAAATTTGTCTAAGATGACAATTTCATTTGAAAATTATACATACCTTATCCAAAAACAAATCTCTTATACATGGTATGTGTTTTGTCCCGATAGGGCGTGTACACACTCGCAGGAGGGGGTGCGGGCGGCGCGCGTGGACAGGCATTCGAAATGAAGAGTGCTCGACAACTACTCTGTCTGTCCTCTCTTGTCTTATTGTATGGAGAGGGATCTTCTACTTGAGTTAAAGCCTAATAACTACGTGATTGAACCTGCGACAGTATTACATTGTTAAAACTCACGGGTGCTATTTCACTAATTTAAATGATGGAAATAGAAAGGGTACTTACATGAATAAATTCTTGAGTAGTGTCTGGTAGCGTGGTCGGTGGTGATTATACTCCGGATTCTCGGATTCGAATCAAATATTGGTGATATCCACAAATCCCTAATATGTTATGTATGTCTAGATCTCATAGCTTAGTTTGGGCTAGATGACGTTGTGTGAGAATGTCTAAATATAATAAAAAAACCGGCCAAGTGCGTGTTGGTCCACGCGTAGAACAGGGTTCCCTGGTCACACATGATAACCTCTATATCTCCTGAACTAACGGAGTTATCGGATCCGGCACGACAATATTAACAAAAAATTACACTTTAAAGTTAAATATCTCGCAAACGGATACCTAAATCAAAAAGTGATCTTAGCAACCTCTCAATGTTTTAAGAGGACCTAAAGGGTTTCAAAACTTTTACTACTACGGAACCCTAAAAGCTATAAATATGCGTCAAAAAGCTCCAACCTCGTTAGATTGCTGTCCAGACACCAATACTTTACTTTGACTCTTGAAAAAAGGTAATGTGTGGGAGAAAAGAACCTAGCCAAAAAAAAACTAACGACCAATTATATCGCAGCATTATTTCTTTGTTTTCGAAACGACAGTCTTTAAACATTTGAAAATCCTATTCCATAGAGACGTATCATCGCGAAGTCTGCACTCATATCTCGGGCCACGTCTCCCGCCTATTAATGGCGTCCAACGTTTATATTGAAATACTCCAACGAATTGTTATACCCTACATCTGGAATACATCGATGAGAACGACGTACAGCACTATGATTCGTATTATAATAGCCCTTTTTGTTACAAATCTATACAATAAGGAACCTTTGGCTTTGAATTTCGGGTTAAAAAAAAGAAAGATTAGGCAAAAAGAAGGCTTGAGAATTATTGACCGAGGGAGCGAAGTGTCTATATTTCGAGATTGGACAATTTTGCTTTCGTCTAGTCTGTCTGTCTGTATGTGATCCGAGCTAGCAGCCATAGTTTTTATCCGATCTTCACGAAACGTGGCACACATGTGTTCCTTGATTGAATCCAATTTTTCCATCGTGAGCTTTTGAATTGGGGGGAAAATGGGGTAAATAAGGTCAAATATCGTTTTAATGTTTTTCTCAAGTGTTCCTTTACTAGAAACAATATTGTTGGTGTGAGTTGGGGTGATGGGGGACAAATCGACCATAGGGCGACCTCTAGTATTATAATGAGTAGGTACATAAATATATTCAAATTAAAGACTAGTGAAGTGATGTACCTATGACTCATAATATTTTATTTTATTTTATTTTATTTTATTTTATTTTATTTTATTTTATTTTATTTTATTTTACATATTATACTTGTGTACTTGCTTGTTTTGTAGGTCTGAGGTGTATCTACATTAGCGGACAAAACATAGAACACAGAACAGGGATAAAAAACCGATTCATAGAAAATTATTTTATTAAACAAACTTATAAACTGATTTATCTAACTCGCAAATGCTTTAATACTACATGCAACACTAATAAACAACTGACTGAGTTGCCAAGTATTTGCGATTCAGGTGGAGAGCACAATCGCGGTCGGTTGCCATGGCTACAGCAAGATGGCGACCGTCTGCTGCGGTCCCGAACTTTGCCTCTAGTTCCAAATTGTTCCTAGAGTATTTTAGAGACGGGTGTGTACGTATGAACGTGTATAATTACATTATATGTACTTATATATTGCGATGCTATACGATTATACCTACCACCGTTCCACTAATTAGTCGTACGGTCTGCAGAAAAGGTCTATGTCTTGTTAGATTTTAGTTATGGTAAAGTTAGTATAGTACCTAAGTAAATTGTGTTCATAACACGCTGAAAGTATTTTGAAATATCAGATTGCCTATTTGTTACTCCTTTTTTCAAACTAACTAAGTAGCTTTTTATATTAAAGATCCCTAGGTACAGTATTCTGGTGTTAAATGATGCACAGTCGTATAATGGGGACTTGGGTTTTTGCGGAGCGCATAGCTGGTGGCCTTTTAGGTTACCTCTGGCACTGGGGAAAAATCCAGCCCAAGCGCTCAATTGCAATACCGAACAACGTTTCCTTGTCTCGTACCGCGAACTAGTTCAGAGTAACTAGTTCTTCTGTGTGGGAAAAATCAAGCATTACCTTGACATTGGCGAAATCATCGATGAATATCGATGAAGCCACGTTTTTAAAATGGAAGAAGAAGAAGTCTCATTATTATATTTTCATGTTTTATAACTCGAGTACCACCATATACTTGAAGAATTAAGAATTTACCTATAAAACTATAGGTAAATTCTTAATTCTTCAAGTTTTTTATCCTCGTATTCCGTCTGAGTAAACACTCAGACGGAATACGAGGATAATCTTCCTACTTACTGATACTCTAACGATTGACAACGAACTAAATAGTAGGTTCTAACATAAACCTACCTAAGTACTTAACATGGCTCTACAAAGATATAACTTAGAAATAAATTACACTCTTAGTTTAGGGTTCAAAGATCTTTATTGCCATGAAATAAGTAAAGAAAATAAAAACATAAAATTTAACAAAAATCTAAGTACGACATCCCAGATCCCTCATAAAGAGGGACCAAATTATGTCATACTTTCTAGCGGTGACAGCAGTACGGAATTCAAACTCATAGGTATCATAAATCTGTACTTAATTTTATGCTACATAAAAGAACTTAGGTAAGTACATACTACAAAAAGGACTTACGAAAAAAATAAGATGAAACTGTCACCGCTAGGACAAATATATTTTCAAACATTTCTTGATATGATCCTGAATTCTGTAGGCAGCTTATTATTGCACAAAATAAAACTGTGGAAAAAAAGTGTAAAATTATAACAGTGGAAAAGTATATGTGATATTGTGCAATATGTGTAGCAGATTGGAATCTCACTATCACCGTCAATCGATAGTATTAAAAGCTATGTAACTGTTAGAAGGTATGACACACCAAATGGATTGAAAATAGTATAGTTAAGTACACCAACTTAAACTCCATGAGTTACCTGTGTTTAAAATAATTATGAAGTTCGTATTTGCTATATTTTCTCTGCCGACAGTACTTCTAAAGGATTAGTTAAGCAGGATTTAATAAGAGTTCCTTAGATAGGTGAAACGAGCGCTCTTCTCTGCTCATCATGTTAAACACCTCCAAAGGACGCTCATCTTAGGTCACTTATGGTAACTTTGCTACTATGGGTTAGTATTTAAGGTTTATGCGGTGTTTGGTTTAAGGTTTGATATCATAGATTTGTCGTTCCCAATTTCCATGAGAACACATTGTCGGGATTAAAGTAACCTATAATATCAGTTCTGGAATTGGTTCTATTTTTATTGACGCCATTGCCCATTGCCATGCTTCTCGGGTACCTACGCCTGCGTAAGGATAACCCAAGAACTTTAGATCCGAAGAGGCTACACTGGTGGCCAAAGTCCGCCGGGCGCCACTAGAAATACCTTCCGGTGTTACCAGTGACGCAAAAAAAAAGGGTCTTTAGATTTATGTTCTATCTACGAGTATGTCACCACGTTTTTATTAAAATACAAGACTTTAAACAATATATTCATAAGTACACACACACACACACACACACATATCACACCTATATCCCCGAAGGGGTAGGCAGAGGTGCATTACACACTCACAATTTGCCAGTATTTTAGTCCCACGTAATAGGGGGCAAGCCTATTGCCGTCACCGGGCACATTTATAATGGGTTAGGTCCAAAATGGCCGAATGAATTTAATAAAAAGTAGCAGCTACTCATATTGTAATTTTGAAAAAGAATTTGAAACCCGTTGTCTTGCGATGAAATGTTGATGAAAGGCAACAAAAGCTTACGTGCCAGCCGCTATGACACCGCCAATTAAAGTCCTGGGCGTCTCGGACTATAAATAGCGTAGTAGTACTCATAGGTAGCGTTTTCGAATCCCATTCTATTTAGGTAGGTATATATAATACAGTGCAAAAGCCGAACGCCACCACTAGTTTTAAATTTCATTATCTTTATTAGAAAACTCTTGTGGGGGGGCCCACATGTGATATCTGGCGACTAAAATCAGGAGGCAACTGTACCACAAACCACAACCCTCTTATTTTTTATACTGAGGCATTTTGTTTATGGCATGCTTGTGAGTTTGTGCATGTACTCGACATGCTTACAATGAGGCATAGAATGAGGCACTATGTCTATATTGTGTCATAAAAACAAATGGATACTTAGATCGTCAAATAACCACGGAATATCTTCGTAAATAGTCAAGAATAATCGTCAGCCTTCGTATAATTCATGCTTTTCATATTAATATTGTCTCTGTAGCATTCAAAGGCTTGATATCACGCAGAATGAATGAGTACGTATGCCAATAGTTCTAAATATGGATGTAATAAAATTACTTATTTCTGTACAAGCTCATGCCCGCAGCTCCGCCTACTTGGGAGAGTTTCCTTCTGCCTAAATTTTTGCATGCGGGCGTTTGCGTGGTATATATCAGGAAATCATTCAAATCAGCTCTATATAAAACAGGTAATGCTAAAATGATCTAAACATGTTCTTGACATTATTTTAAACTATTATTAAACTACTTACCTTTACCTATCTACTCGTAGCTTCAAACAAATATGTCACTCAAAGATTAGGTACCTACCTACATTATGTCTGGTGCATACCAGAGACGCCCGGCACCGGACGTACCGGGCGGCCGCTCTTAAAAAAAAACTCACTTAAAAACAAGATACATTCTGTACATAATGTTGTCGATATATTCTAGTGATACTTCAAAACATTCAAAATAAGAACACAATCTCGGTTTAAAAGTTTCGAGCCAATCTGTTCTTTATTCAAAAACTGAAGAAGATTTTATGTATCCAGCCAGTTCTGCGTCGTAAACTGAAATCAATACATATAAATCAAAGGCCCCTACGTATATAGGCGGAGACATAACCGGATATTAATAAGCTGGCTATCCGGCAATCGCCCGGGGTGGCTGGGTACTTTAGTTGCGTCATACGTGTGTGACGTTCGCGGATATTGTCGGGCCTTTGATATTGACGTCTTTCATTAGAGACATGTTGGGATGTGAGAGTAGGTAATGTTTTAGATTTAAACATCAGACGCCCATATCCCTAAGATTCTTAGGTATTGTGTGTGGTTTTTTTTTGATTTATTAACAACATGCATTACAGGTGACAACTATCTAACACGAAGTGCAGTAACGCCAGTTAGGTACATACAATACCTACTGAAACTGGGCAACGCAGCCGTCCTTCTGGGCACCTTACCATCGACCATGACGCGGAGGCTTTTTTTTTAATAATTCTAAGTAATTTCTTTGTATTATTTCCATCTTGAGATTGAATATTAGAAGCTCCCGTAATTAGGTCTACTTAAAAAAAGAGATCAATTAACGGCTTTCTGAACCAACCTAAGTTAATCATGCAGGCATATAAAATCATAGAAACTATTTTAACAGTCGAAAACTGGAACTTAAAATGATGATAGATAGATACCTACTAGGCTAGTGGTTGCCCATGGACAAACAGTAGACCTCGAGAAGATAAAAAAAAATTGGATTTTCCCTCAAACAAAAAAGATCACGATGAAAAAAAAATTTCATGAAAGTGCCAAGTTTCGTGGTAAACATACAGATAGACAGACATACGGACGAAAGCGAAAATTGTCCAATCTCGAAATGTAGAGGCTTCGCTCGCTCGGCCAAAAACCTTTAATTTCAAAACTAGGTCACCTAAATCATTCATCAAATCAAACAAAGAGACCTTACATACCTAAATACAAATATCTACGTATATACCTCATACAGCAATATCAATTATAATCAAACAGTGAACGGCATATAGAGCGAGGCACAATTACCGTTAAGCACAACCGGTCGCACCACAAAGACTCGCCTAAACGCCGAATTTTCCCGACACACAACCCCCCACCCTACCCCCCAGTGGTTTAGGAGCCCCCCTTTCCCGAGCTCACACGTCTATCCATTTGCCAGCTAGTTCCGAGCTAAATTAATTTCAAAGCTCCTTATGTTACGTGCCTTGCGGCTTTACCTTGTGTACATGTGTGAGTGGATGCTACTTTCTGAAGGCTTAACTTAATATATATCGTGTTTATGTGTGTGTATATGTGTGTATGTATTTGTATATGTGTGTATGTGTTTGTTATGTATTCTAGTTTACGGATACCGTCTTGTTAAGATTCGAATTAGATGTAATGTAACGAATTCCTTTGAAGATGCTGTTTTGTTGATCGTTAATTTTCTAACGTTGTATGAGAGAATAGATTACTAGATCTGTGTACTACACATCTAAAAATCTATTTTTTAAGTATTATTATAAAATATCCTCATAGCATTCAACACAAAAACCTTTATTCTATATACCTACCTATCTATATTATTATCTATAAAACGTTTGACGTTCCCTCCAAAATTGTGCCTACATTTTATGGAGGGAACGTCAAACGGGTACAGATAACACAATGTATACACAGATTGTATAACTACCTATATGTTTACTAAACTGACAGACGCCACGAAGTCAGCCGGATATTGCTTCTGCCCGCAGCCTTTGTTGTATCTATAATATAAATTATGTAGACGGAATATATTCTCTAACATATTGTAGGAAGTACAAAATATTGCTGAAATTATTAACCTCAATGACTTGTTCATGCCTTGATCATATGTGTCTATTTACTTGAAACTGTTGCAGTTTACCTGATCCTCTTATTTATGATATCTGACCCAGTAACGAGTTCAATTTTTTTGTTTTACAAAGTTGTCACTTTAATATGATGCATATGAAAGATTGAGAATTATTATACATTTTCACAATAAGAGTTTTGCACTCTCCCATGAAAGCGATCTGCCGTAATAGAATGAAACAAAGAATGTTTGAGACTTGGCTCAATTTTATCCTGATAAGAGATACTTTCCTACATCCTAGTGGTAATTGGGAACAAGAAAAATAATTCAATAGATGTTCCCTAGTTGTTATTTAAAAAAAGAATAATCAAATAGAACTTCTGTCATCTAATTAATGTCACTAAATATGAAAACAAAACTATTCAAAATAAGAATCCTAACAAACGGCCCTGTTGACCTCCATATTCAATACACATTCTACATTCAAATTATTACAAAAACGTTCCATTTACATATCCATCATGGTTAGCTGACGGCCTTTATTCGAAATATCGCGATCAAAGAAATAAACTGAGATTAATTCGCGCCCCGCGAAAACAATAAAGGATCTCGCCCTAACAAAGGGCTACGACAAAGGCCAAATGGAGTTTAGTCTATAACTCTGCATGTGACTTTAAAACGCATTGTTTTAGCGTTTGTGAAACGAAAACAATACAACTAAATTAATTCGGTGCATTGTGTGTTCTATTTTTGAATGAAACAGAAACGCGGGCAATAATTATTATTAATCTAATTTAATTTTTAAATATTTGGTGTAAGTACCTACATATTTTTATAATAATAATTAATCTTATCCTCAATAATCTAACAATCCTGAAAATATCGAATCCTGAATAGTATCTAATCCTTTGAAATTTGATGTCATAGTTACCTTGTGATCCTAAATTCATAAATAAACTGTAATTACCTATGTAAAAGAAAAATCTAAATTAGTAACTTTTCGCAGCTGTCTTCAAGTTCAACAGACAAAATCATCAATAAACGTCTCCTGAAATAAATAAGTACATACATACATACTAACTTTAATAGACAATCTCAAAAACGGCGCCAATTTCTTTCGTTTTTTTCTCTACCGCTGAATTGCAGGCTACGGCGTAGCTTCAAAAAGTCTACCAGAGCGGAATATTCAGTTCGTCAAATGGTAATCAGAGGGAGGCATTATACGTTATGGTTCAAATATCACAGGCACAATTTGTATGACATTTTTACGAGAAAATAAATATGAATATATGTAGGTAGATAACTGAATTTACTTCAATATATTTTATCTGTTGTACATAATGTATAACGTTTTGATTGAAAAGGGATATCGTACTACACATAATATCATGAAAACACATTTTCTCATCAAGAGAAAAAACTTTCAGTTCCCAAGCACGTAAGCCTACTCGAAATTATTTTAATTCTGTGCAAAAGTATTTGATTCTTATATTAAGGGGATAAAGTTTATTTTAGTATGAATCGGGATCGACAAAGAGTTAAAGGTTTAATACACGTGACTCTGAGAACGCTAGTTGTTACTGTCGTAACAAGGCGAGAGCTTCAAAGGACGTTTTTCAAAGAGAACGTGATTCTCGACCGATGCTCTAACAAGTCCGCCCCCGGGTGAGGTGACTCGGGGGAAACTCGACAATATAGTTTTTTTAAGAATTCCAATTTTATTTGAAACTTTCTGTATGTGCCTGTATTTTAAGATAAATAACATAAGTATTATGTTATATTACAAAACGTTTAAAATTAGTCAGATTTATTTTGGTGGGCTCCTTTTTCAAAGTCTAAATTCCATCCCTTCAAATTCTCAAATGTCTTTTTTTAAAATATAAACCTCCTTTACATACTTAAAAATTATGTGATTTCCAAATACCACAAGACCAAATAATTGTCGGACCAAATAGATATGAGACAACTTGGAAAGTAGTAACTTTCAATTAAAAAAAATCAAAATCGGTTTACCCAGTCCAAATATATGACGCAACCAGTGACGTGTTATATACTATATATTTATATATATATATATATAGTTCATCTAAGGACGTAACATAAAAAAAGACAAAGTCGAATTGAAACCACCTATTTTTTTGGAAGTCGATTGAAAAAGTACAATGTTGGTTTGAATTCAGAACGTCACAATTTGTTACCTATAATTACAAAGCTTCTGTATCCCAGAGAAGCAATCAGAACAAGCCAGTTTCGATAGTTCGACCGAGATTAAAACGGGGAACGTGTAACATACCGTACCCATATATCACTGACGTCACTTCCCTTGTAGTTCACATCCACAAAGGTGGGGACTGATTGAAAATCGGAACACGATATGCTGTACCTACCTAGGTAGCTTTAATACCTTCGAATTGATGGAGTATGTGTCTCGTCTTTGTTCTTTTGAAATGGATTGTAGTTTAAAGTTGTAATAAAAAAAAAGTCTTATCGGTTTTCTGTCAATGATATTGACATTATTGACAATAAGTAAGACCCCAAGTAATTTTAGGTAGAACAATTTGGGCAGGTTGTTTCAACATGAAATAAAAAACGTTTTGATATACAATTTTTTAGTTTATTTTTCTATACCTACTTTAATAAACAACATTCAACTAAACTCACTAATATGAACTAAAATAACATCTGAATTAAAGTATAATTCATTACCATTACATATGCACCTTAGTTTTTAATTTACAACCTCCTTCGAAGTTCGAATACAACACACAACATTACGCGCCTGAAATATTTAAAATGGACCGTTTTTTTCATTCAGTTTGTTTTTAATCACTGTTCCATAGTAATTGGCAAGACAGTGCAAAACCTTGCTGTGGTGCCATTTTTACCAACTGAAATTACCTATTGCCAGTATTAGTTTCTCCAAATTATTCTAAGTAACTACAGAAAACGTAAGTTAATTTTACGGAACATAAAATAAAGGGTACGATGTGTGACTAGTAAATGAAGCGGCCAAACGCTTATGGGGTTGCTACAGTTAAATATATGGAGTAAGAGTACAGACATGGGTAAGGGGGGAAGTATTTGTAAGATAAATGCTATGTTTGTGTTGGGGAATGAAGTCATGAACTAAGGAGTGAGTAGAGCTGGTAGAGCCAAATGTCTATGGCTATATAGTATCTGTAATAGTAAGTAAGATGTTCAATCTTTTCAAAATAATTGCATCATTCTCGCAAAAATATAAGACATTAAAACGTCGGCAATTGTTTCACCTCTAAACGAGGCATTCTCAAGACTGTCTCAGAGAGAACAGCAAAATATGAAGCCAGTACGTGTTTGCTTTTAAGTATGACTATATACTTTGTCATGGATTTTCGCCAGGTAACGCCTGATTCTATCCAACATATAGTATCTACCTATTTGGTGTTTAATCATAATGTTCTAAGCGTCCTCGGTTGTATTAAAAACTATTGCGTCGAACTATTGTCTCTTTTAGCTGATATTTTTATTGACCCCTATGGACTTTTTCGTTTATACTAATTTGCATAGCGTTAGAATTTTTTTTTCAATTGGAATGGAAGGTAATAGAGCCGTAGTCCAAGGACTGCTTAGTATGCGAACTGTTTCGATAAAAGTCCCTACTAATATTGACTAGACTAAAACTATTTGAATGGAACTGTTAAATTAGGAAAATAAATAAACCGTACTCGTTCACCAGAAAAACAAATTGGAAAGCCAACTCTTAATAGTATACTAATTCGTTAGCATTTTATATGAAGTGTTCTATTCAGTAAACAGCAAGTGCCGTAGCCTTTTATCTAAAGAGACCCAATTTAAAGCCTTTGAAGTAAGGAGGTCTATATATCATATATAAATATGTATAGTAAAACGCCCACTAGAACACACGCGTGTATTCTAACACGTAACAACATAAGAGTATACATATAGCCAGAGGGCCCGTCAAACGCTCTGAAAGTCACGTATGCTTGGTGGCCTCGCAATGTTATTATCCGACACTTACGCACGTACACTCGCAAACTGTCCATCTGTGTGCGTAGGTAGCTCTAGCCCGGGCCTCGGCCCACACGACCCCGGCCGAAGGGACAAAGCGAAACGGGTTTGTCCCAAGGGAAATTCAATATTCGGGACTAAACCTTAACTCCCCCTTAAGACACCCCGTCTACCACCCCCGGAATGCTTATATGGCCACGACGTGTATCGATTTTCTTGCCAAATGGAAGATTGGTGTCGAACCGTTCTCGGCGGACGAATGAATGATGTATTGGAGTGGCGACTGTATATTTCGAGTAAGTGATTGTGTGACAGTGTGTGTACGCCACCTTCGGGGTTTGTGTTTAGCCACCGTATCGGGTCTGATGGAAATCCCTTTCAGAAATTGATGTGAATTTTTTATTTCAGTAATGCATTGCGAGTTGAGGGAAAACGGTAACCGCGTTCTTTGAACGAAACGCCAATTATCTTAGAAATGCTCTTTGAGGTGACTGATTGGATCGTAACCATTGCTTTCTTTTGTTGCTAACCGTATCTGTATATTGAGATAATATTTGTTATACTTACTTATGGAAGCTTTTGTGGATTATTTTGCTGTCAGTTACGTGGAATGTAGGTATATTAATATGTTGTAAGATAAACATTGGGAGTTCATCGGGAATGTTAAAAATGGAACAGAATAATTCCACCCATATGGATACCCTATACGTATTCCGATGTACATATCTATATGGACGTTGTGTCGTAAGATCGGTAATCTATTACTACATCTTTAATGAATTTTACGTAAATAAGTCGGTAGGAAAACCAGCGTAGTAAGAAACGGCCCTACACCTTAGTATGTGGTGTAGGTGGTCACTGTATAGGTATTCTTTTATTTGTGGGAGAATCTATACATGTGAATATGTAATAGGTTTAGACCACCAATAGTACCTACTTGGATACTTTATGCTTTCGATTGTCGGCACTCGGTGGAACTTATAGTAAAACATTTAAAAAAAAAAATCTTTTTATTTTATCAAACCTTATCGGATTCGCTTTATGGCATCATAGAGGTATTCCTATTAATTCACAACAGTTAATTCACTGTCCGTTAGTATTTAATAAGTCATTATTGACCGAGCGAGCGAAGCATCTACATTTCGAGATTGGACAATTTTGCTTTCGTCCGTCTGTCTGTCTGTGTGTTCTGGACTAGCAGCCACAGTTTTTATCCGATCTTTACGAAACTTGGCACAAGTGTTCCTTGATTTAATACAATTTTGTCGTGAGCTTTTTGGATTGGGGGAAAATGGGGTAAATAAGGTCAAATAACGTTTTAATGTTTCAAACCTAATGTGAATTGAAATTTTACAATATATTTAAGTAAACAAGTTTCAGGAAAGTATAACAAAATCTTAAGACACGTTTTGCCTTATCAATGGATGTAGAAAATCTCGTAGACGAGAGAAACTAGAAAGTTTCAGTACACATTAGGTTTGAAACTGAGTTGGGCGCCACTGGTGCATACCAGAGACGCCCGGCAATGGACTTAAGAGGAGCCATAGACTTAAAAAAAAAAGTTTGAAACTGAATAAAGTTTCACTGTATTTTATATTGCAAAGCAATAGGTACCTGAAACCGAATTGAAAAATAAATTCACTAAGTAGGTATACCTATGTTGTGGTTTTATTATTATGTTGAAATTTTCATGACATAAGTACATAATGTTTCCATTCACAATATTGTATATACTGTGTGTACATACATAAATAAATAAAACAAATAAATAAATAATGTTGCAAGTGTACATGACACTATAACTTATTCACAACCAAATCCTTTATGGATAAATCTCAACTTTTATGTACGTAACATGCCATAAAATGTAGTCGTAAACTTCCCTCGTAAACTACGTTACAGCCAAATTATAAATATTTACTTTACGTTTTATATTCTTTAGAAAAAATAAGATATATCTACACATACATAATACTTTTTCAAAACACGACTAAATTAGTCAAACTAAGTGTTTGTGCAAATTGTATTACTGTACAGCCTATTTAATAATAAAACCAACAAAGCAAAGTCTCGCTTCTGTGTTCGCCAGACGGCTTCGGTGGCGTGGTCGGTAGTGCATCGACTTTCGACAGTCTCGGGTTCGATCCCGGGTCGAATAAATATTTGTGTGACCGGCAAATTTTTGTTTCGGAGTTTGGAGTATATTATGTATGTATTTAGAAATATATTAAGTATGTTTATAAGTTGTCTAGATCACATCGCACGAGCTTATAATTAGCTTAATTTATGCTAGATGACATTGTCTGAAAATTTCCGTTGCCGTGTAAAACCCATGCGAAGTGAGTAGGACTTTAATCAAGGTATAATTTAAGTACTTGTCTGCAATCAAAGTTACAAATATATTATTTCCATGACTAAACAAATAAAATTTAAACAATTTAAAATTAAAATCTCGGCGTGTTCTACATTTAAACTTCACACATTTAGGTACACACACACGGTCATACGTAGAGGACATTAGTATTAGTGGGTTTCGGCCTTTCAAAGGCCCCTTAGATCGAGGGGGCATGTTTGGGGTAAGATTGAGCGTGGGTGGCAAACGGGGGACGGGAAAATTCCAAGATGGCGCCTGACCGTGCCGGCCATAAGGGTAAAATAGGAGCGTTTATGTATTTATATGGAGTTTGTACATGTATTGGTCAGACACTTTAATTTGCTATAGAGTCATTTATTCTCTCTGTTGCAGTGCAGAGTTGGTAGGTATGAATATTTTTTGTGCTGGCTAACTTTGAAACTTTTTGTCGGAGTTACTGAAAAACTGATGTTGCTAGCCAGTGTGCTAGATAATACAGTCAACAACAAAAGTTTTTTTGATATTTTGAATCTTTGTGTGATGATTATTATTCTATGAATTCGGCACTATACAAAAATATGTATTTATTTGATGAAGAACAAAATTATTACCTACTTATATTTAATTTTATTTTGTTCTCTTTCGTAAGAAGTTTTTACATAAACGCATTACAATAAGCCATTTACTAATAAATAAGTTCGAACGAGCCAATTCAATAGAATAAGGAAACGGAATGAACAAAATTAGAGAATCGGAACTGTGGTTAACCATTTCAAAGTAAATAAAATGACTATAAAACTTGGCAGATCACATTATCAAGTGGCGGGAAGTTTTTTTTTCAGAACGCCCGCCAATTTGACGCACTTCTGAATATTTATTCTCGAACTCTATGATAATATTTCTGGTAAGTAGGTATTGAGTGAGAATTTGTGAATAAGTTACTTAAATAGTAAATAAATTATTACGGCTCAAGAGTAAATTTATATTTTTGTTTTCTTCAATAAAGTGAAATGAAACTGTGAAGGTAATTTACCTATTTTTTTTTATTGTTTAGCGAAGCGAGCCGAAGGCGAGCGGAGCTCTCAACTGGTGACTCAAATTATTTTTGTTACGATTTATGTTAAATTGTTTCTCGGCGAATACTCGGCCGATTTCGGATTTTCTTGCACTCATCGAAAGCTTTGAATTTAAACTCGCTTCGCTCAAATATATGTTGCAGCGTAACGATACGTTTCGCGACTGCGGCGACCTAGTATTATTTGAGTCCGAGACGCCCAGAACTTTAATTGGCTGTGCCACAGCGTTGGCACGTAAGATTTTGTTGCCTTTCATCAACATTTCATCGCAAGGCAACGGGTTTCAAATTTAGTTTTCAAAATAATAATGTAGCCGCTTATTTTATTAAATTAATTCGGCCATTTTGGCCATAACCCACTTTCTAGAGTGTCCGGTGAAGGCAATAGGCCTTGCACCCTATTACGTGGGACAAAAAATACTGGCATATTGTGGGTGTGTAATGCGCCTCTGCCTACCCCTTCGGGGATATAGGCGTGATATGTGTGTGTGTGTGTTTTTGACATTAAGCTCACTTCTGACTGAAAATAAGTAGGTGATTTATCGAACCTATTGGACGCTCATAGTTAAAATGAACATACGACATAATTAGTACCTATAATACTTACTGTAATTTTGGTCATGTCACGATTTCGGTGTGAAATGTAATTTAAATCGTAAATTGTACGTAAGTAATCGTAAATATGACGATTATTTTGACGCCTTGGTAGAAGGTATATGTACGAGTACAATAGGTACGAATATAATTATTTTGGGTGCGATGCTGAGGTTCACTATCCATTTGCATAAAAAAAATAACCATAAAATAGTTTGGCATATGGTAATGTAGACTAATGATATTTACGCATAATGTTTTTCTCCATAACAAATTTAGCATATTTGTCTAAATCATAAATAAAATTAGCATAATCATATTTAAGCATAAAATTTATAAGCATAGCTTTATAAAGGCATAACCGTATCAAACTAAAATGAATAACCTAACTAACCTAAACCTACTTTGACACTATATAATCTAGAAAATATTGGTTAAAGTAACTTTTTTATTTTTATTAACTTCATTAATTTATACCTATTCAATTTTAGTAATATTTACTATTAGGCGACTGTACACTATGCCTAAAAACATTGTGCAAATTATAACTATGCATAAATATATTAGACCTAAATATAATTATGCCACGGTACAAATGCTGCTAAAAATCAATTATGACCAAGTATAATTATGCCAAAACAAGTATGCCAAATTCATTGTGCCAAACCATTTTAGGATTACATATATTATGTTAACGAAAGGTATCCCCGATGCTGACTGTGATATAAAGTGTTAAAATAGTTTTAATGTTTTTTTAAACTCAAACTCAAACTCAAAAATATGTATTAATATAGGTTATAAAATACCACTTATTAACGTCAGCATAGGGTGGAGCAAATTGTTTATGTGGGTGTACATGTCACCTATCAGAGCATTCATAGAGCTTGCATTCGTTTTTGTTAGTGTGCCGGTATACCCGCAGGGACCACAGAGGTGGTCAAAGTCCGCCGGGCGCCACTGGACATACCCTCTGCTAGTAACCAGAGACGCCCGGCAACGGACGTTAGAGCGGCCGCGGCCTTGGGTCGCGGAATTAAAAAAAAAAAAAAAAAAAAGTGTGCCGGTATGGTCTTTTGTCACTGTTTTGTAGGAGCGACCCATCGTTTGGACGCGAATAGGACCGAGGACTCGATCTGGCTACCCTACCTAGAGTTGATTAGGTACCTACCTACACTACAATCCCTGTAGTCCGCGGAGAACGTAATTTATTGCCAGTAAAACTTTGATTTTGGTTTCCAAATATTTACCTGCCTAAATAATGTCCCGTCCCGGACTGATGATATTTTACGATATATAAAATATACGGTGAATTTTATTTACCTAGTTATTTAAATGAAACCTCTTTCTAAATAATACAATGCAATTATCTACCTACATACTACAAAAGTACCTAAATGTAAGTCGAGTCCATCCGGAGAAGGGTTCTAGGTGTCATAAATTACAGCCCTGTTTATCGGCCCTACGGGGGGAAAGGGAGTTACCCTCCCGTGGTTTTACAGTTTATCGTCCCTCTGTATGGGCCCTCCGTAGGGCGAAGGGTAGTGAATTACAGAACTGTTACTCAGCGAAATGTACCCCTGAAAGTTTAAGAAAAAATACCCTCGGAGACTGTCCATTGCGTGAAATTGTATTTTTGTTATTAGAAAATAAACCGTTTTTTTTTGTCAAACTTTGTGACGTTGTTATTTTGGATTTTGTTTTATTCGTGTTTTTTCTTTAAAGTTATATTACCCACTACTCTGTATTACTCTAACTATTACTCTTGTATTATAATGGGCTTTCATATATTAAAAATGTTACCGATTTAACTATGAAAATCAATCCACGGTGTACCTACTTATTATCGTCAGATATTTTGACACAACTGAAAGTAGAATTTATAAAGCTTATAAATTAACAAGCGGACGCCCGCAACTTCGCCCGCTTGACAAATTATAAACACAAACACCTTCGATAACCACAAACAATAATTCCGCTGTGTAGTTTTAAAGATCTAAGCATACAGAGGGACGGACAGACTTTGTTTTATACTATGTTATGATGATGCTTAATTGCCTGGCTTCTGTATATTTCTTTAAATATAATAAGAGGGAGGAAGAATATAGGCTCCTTTAGTAATATTCTGATGCCTTATACTTATCAATATTTCATTCCCCTATTCTCAATTTTGTCAAATAAAGGTAGGTAGGTATTAAAATTTAAATATGACTTACATCCCTACAATTAAAATATAAAAAAAAAGTTTACAACAAAAGTATCAAATTCTGTCGGCCGTTCTACTCCGCCTTCCATACGCGCGGTCAAGCGGATTTCAAGTCATAGAACAAGGAACTGATAGAAGAGACAGAAAAAAGGTGCTAGCTAGTACCTACTTAGGTAGACATACCTATAGTATGACTTTTACATATATATCCGTTTTATAATTCTTATTCTTTAACCAACTTGAAAAAAGGAGGACGTCCTCAATTCGAGTGTATGTTTAAATAAACATGTTTGTTACTTCATGTCGTTCTACTGGGTGATGAGATTTCAAGAAGTTTTTTTTACATAACTGCTTTCGGATTTAATTTGGTCCCATTCCGACAATATTTGGTCCCTTTCCGGTAATTTGAAGTCGGTTTTTATTTCAATGTTTCACGAGTTTTCATTGAATATTTATAAATTATTATTATACTTCCGCCATAATATTGTTCGTAATATGGAATATGGGAGTTCCGATTATTGTAGAGTTCCTAATATGGAAACATTCCTTATTAGCAACATATCTCTGTTCTGTTTCTCTCTTTTACGGAAGATGTTAATTACCAACATGGCCACACCATTATTATTACATTAAGTATGAGATAAACAAGACGTATTTTGGAATACTCTATTATTCCATAACAGAGTCACAGTTTTCGGAGGTAATTTTTCTTTAAATTAAGAACATTATGCAAACAGTTTGTTTTTCATTGATTTATTTGTTGTTATTAAATAGTTATTATGACTACATTTAATAGTAATGATGAAACTGACTCAAGAAATCTTTTGTATGGTTATTTCTAAGAAATTGTTTAATTATTCCATATTCAGTATACTTCCTCTAAGAATAATTGTCTAGGTAGGTAGTACTAACGGGTTTCTCAAACGACAAACATAACAGTTTCGTGAGGTCTAAATTACTCTGTGGTAGTTGACAATGTAGGTGGAGGCGTGCGGTATGCGGGGTGAGAGGTGCGGGGGACGCCGGGGTGGAGGGGTAGTGACACAGGCTACCGGTCACCACCGCTCGTATTGATTTGTTGTATCGCTCGTCCTGCAACACCCATCCCTTTCTTGCACACCTATATTATTATATCACCGGTCTCTCTTCTACACGTGTCCCTCCCGCGCACACGTGAGCACATACGGAGCGTATGTGTATGTTAATATGTGTGCGTGGATTACTATATGTTTAGCGAGTGTGTGCGTTGGGGTCCGAATATTATGTACCCACGCAATTTCAAGAGGGTTTTCCTTGTTCTATTTTACGAACCAAGCTGTTTTCTTGTTAAATAATTTTGTTAACAACTTGTGATTATGTATAATAAACTGTATAATATAATACCTGTGTTTATGATTTAATTATGGTATAATTTTAAATCTATCTTCTATATATTTTATTTTTTTGTTGTCCGTTTGCCTCGCAAAACCTCAAGAATGGCTGGACTAATTTGGCTAATTTTAATTTTGAAATTTCGTAAAAGTTTAGGAAAGGGTTTAAAGGTATTTTATTGAATTTGAGGCTGTGCGTAGGTCCCCAGGTCAGCTATTATAATGTTTAAAATATTTATATAGCTTTTTAAATGTACCCGAGATTGGAAGTCTTTCTACACGAAACCCGATAGTTTGACAGACGTATAAACTCGTATAAATGTCTCGTTACTGTGACATAGTGTTAATTACGACAGAACTGACATCATGCATACTAACTAACCATCAAAATTCTCCTCATCAAATTTCTCCCTATGAATTACAGTAAGTACGTAAAAAGGTAGCTTATTTTGGCTACGGAAATTCGTTTTTTAGCTAAAATAGATAAGGTAATTTGAGTAATTTCAGATAATTTTATATTCATAACCATTATAATCAATTTGCACGTAAAACTATTCTTGATTCTTTGCCAATTCATTACAAGCGGTAAGTGAACTGGTGGTGGTGCATTACCACCATTAACAGGTGATTTTAATATTCAAAATACAAAGAAAATATATTTAAAGCCACACATTGTTCCAACAAAGTATAAAAATAATCTCAGCATTAGAGAATGTTTCATATTACTGTAAAGAAATTGTTTCCAACCCCACATTTTACATAACTAGTGTAAAAGTAAACAAAGTAACGTAGAGAGGGAAAGTTTCCTCGTTTTTCATCTCGAGGGAACCTCTCGGAGAGCCGTAGTTCAAATTTCCGACAAAATAATAGCTTTTGAATTAAATTTCAATCTCACTTTCTGTCATATGAGTTGAAAAGTAAGGTACGATAACACAATAACGACTTTTACATAGATTTTCAGGGATTGAATTTGCTAGTAGGTACCTATTCGTTTGTAAAGTAGGTGTTTTAAAAATATTGAAGACTAGTGGTCGCCCACGATTTCGTCCGCGTGGTAATTTGGATTTTTTCCCGTTCCCGTCGCGCCGCGTCATATTCACACAATATCTTTATAAATTGTACCATATGTATTATTCTGATGTATAAGCTATATTATTGTAAAGTTTCATTAAAATCCATTCAGTAGTTTTTACGTGAGAGAGTAACAAACATCCATACATACATACTCACAAACTTTCGCGTTTATAATATAAGTAGGATTAGAACATACTAGGTATTTAGCTTTAATATTTTCGAGCTTAAACAAACATAAAGGCGAAATCTCCCGAGCATTATACAATTACGAAACATTTATCTGGATCACCTTTAAAACGATCTTTAAGAAACGTACTCGCTTGAACTTCTAACCTTTTCACCTTTCAAAGAATAGGTACGTACGTGTGCGTTTAAAAATTATAAATTAAACGTAAAATTTTCAATAAAATTTAACCCCTGGTGTAAACCGGTCTGGTACCTACTTCCAAGCTGCGAAAACATTAAAAACTTTGTACATGTAGCTACAAGGGTCACTCAGACGACCATTCCCCTTCGAATGACCGAAAGCGACCCGAGCGCGCGTCGGTCAACTTCGAATAATGAAATTCAAAAAAAGAACAGGCCCGCCAATAAACAAACCGTATATCATTCGTTATTCAAATATATTTTGGTGAATGGTTGACCCAAGCCCACGTGACCATTTTATGGTTAAATATTTTCAGTGTGCAACGTTGACCGCTCACGTTATTTATGACTTGTGAATTTGTATTAAATATAATGTTTTTTCTTTATGGTATTGATTTATTTGCTGTAGAACACTACTGCAAAGCAATTTATTGTTTCAAGCAGGTGCCTTCTATTTTTTTTACAAGGTTAACAGCATAATACTACTGATATGTTATTACACTACACTGTAAAACTATATTTTTAAAAGAGTTTCCACTAATTTCATATTTAGGGTTATAAGTTATATAACTTATAAAGCATTCCTAAATACTTACTTAAAGTCTCTCTTAAAAAATCTACACAGCAAAAAGAAACAATGTTACTTTCTAAAAAGTATCTATGTATTATAATTGTAACGATCTGTTTTATTAATAAACGACCTGTAATTAGTTAGGGGAGAAAAAGGCGGGAAAATTATATTACTTTGACTTTTACCACGAGGAAATCGTATTTTCGCTCCCCCACAATCATAATTGTGTTAATTGTCTGACTGATGCCTTTTTAATTTATTTGTGAGAGGTCTATACTCTTATTATGTCTGTATTTTTGAGGTCAGTATTAAAAGCAGATTGGTAATTGTGATTATATTTTGCAATTTAGATATATTTATTAAATTTCTTGATAGTTATTAATCTATTAAGATTATATTTTAGACTGCGGAGATTCTATTTAGGTAGTAGAGTGCTATTTCCTATTCTATGGTAGTGGGTAGTATACGTATAACATCTGGCTGTAGGACATAGGAATGTTGGTTTTAGAGTCCTTCTGCTGATTTGTTGTCAGTAACTATACTATAATGTCAGTGAGGCTCTGGTGATCTGTAATTCAGGTTTTGCTACCTACCACAGGCACCAGCTATCCACATTCTAAAACTGCAGGAAACCAATCACTATTATAATTAATTTTTAACATCAAAACTGTTAATCTATGATTTATAAAAAAATTGAGATAATAGATTTTCTATAGTTACCAGTAAGGGGTTGCCTCCTATTACTGCTTCTGTGGCGTGGACGGTAGTGCATCGGCTTTCGACTCCAGAGTCTCGGGTTCGATTCCCGGGTCGAATCCAATATTTGTGTGATTCACAAATATTTGTTTCGGAGTTTGGGTGTTATCTATGTATATTATGTATGTATTCAGAAATATATAATGTTTATCAGTTGTCTAGATCCCATAGCACAGGCTTATAGCTTAGTTTGGGTTAAATGACGTTGTCCATGTCCAACAAAATGAAAAAAAAAATATTACGCGGAACCCATAAAGTTACTTACTGGAAAAGTGTAGATGTGTAATACACCTTTGCCTACCCCTTCTGGGATATATGTGTGATGATATAAAGTATTGTTTTAAACTCTACATAAGCATAGTCAAATATTTACTAATAAGGTACTACTACAACTTTTACTACCTACATATTGACTAACACAGCGTCATTTTCAAAAAGAATCATTTTCAAATGGTTATTTATGTACTTAATTTAGTATTTTTATACTATTGCTTGACATAAAATAGTAAAATTTTGAAATTCATATGTGTCTTCATTATCTGAATTCATTATGTGCCTAAACTGAATAAACGAAATTGATTCTTTGATTCTTGACTCTTTGATTGACTATCAATCTATAGAATACATTATACCTATTTACTTTATTCATTAAACTTTGTGCACAAGTTATTGTACAAAGGCAGACTACGGTCATCTATATCAGTTTCTAGACGTTTAAAATCAAAATTCCATAGATAAATCGACATGGACAAAGACAAAATTATGTCTCGACAGTCCAAATTTATGGGAGAAAGGATGGGGGACAGTCCGGGGGATATAAATTTCTAATATTACCTATATTGAGTGGGGTCGGATTGTAAAATTTAATTTTGCATGCAGAATGCTATCGCTGGGGGACATTTTATTTCGTAGGCGTGTATAATTTTATTGCGAGGACCAATGGTTTGAAAAACATGACGGCCATGACTTTTTATTGTAATATTGATAGATAATTTTGATTTGTATTAGGCATAGTGTGTTAAATAATGCTCATTGATTAAGAAAGTGGCTAAATTGTGGACAAGAATGTATATTTATTCTGTGGATTGTTTTTTTGTAGGTACCTTATATGAATGTGGTTCTCTTGGACTTGGGATACTTGGACCACGGAATATGGATCTAAAGCTAACTTCAACGTTTGTATACTTAGTGTAGGTATACACTGTGAAAGTACCACCGTTTAAAAAAAATATTTTGGACTCAGTTTCCATAACAGAATCAAATGAAAGTTCTTTTATTAAATTCTTAAAATTTATGTAGTTTCTTTTTTTTAATTACGTGGCAAGAGGTCACTGCAGCCTACTTCTATAGATGAGCGCCTCTGGATAGCACAAGGAAGATTTATTAAGGCAGTGAGCTTTTGATGTCTAGAGACTACATCAATTTCAAGATTTTTGTAAAATAAAATGTGTTTGTTTTTCAAAGTAATAACAATAAAAATCAGTCTGTGACCTCTACCGCCGGTAGTTTGAGCCCTGCTCCGCTACTGGTGTGGTCTGACCCACAGATTTTTATAATATTTTATGTACCTTTTTTTTATAGAAATATTGTATCTATAGGTTAAGCATAAAGTTGAATAAATGGAATAAAAATCATTTATTTCGGACTTCGTAATCCATAGTTATTGGTTAGTAACAATAAAGACTTAATTTGAGTCTAAAATATTTTTTATGTAAACGGCGTTACTTTCACGGTGTATATTTACATAAAAATAAATATATAGTTTCTTAGTGCTTCCTTTATCTAGGAAACAGTGCATAAGGCCTGCTTGATTTGAGT
Organism: Nudaria mundana; assembly: GCA_963556515.1. NCBI lineage: Eukaryota > Metazoa > Arthropoda > Insecta > Lepidoptera > Erebidae > Nudaria > Nudaria mundana. Next base: position 14,314,044 of record OY748298.1, read on the forward strand.
CTACATTGGGGTATTTTTTTATTATCTACCAGCATCGAATTATAGGTCAAATAGCAGAAAGTAATATATAAATGTATCTAATGCAATGCAAAGTAATAAATAACTCAGTCATCTAGTGAAAATCTTATAAAAAAGCATAATATATTCTGAAAGTATTATATCACATTAAGATAAGATTACTGAAATAATATATTTTAGTGACATTGGTCTACCACAACAGCAAACCTATCAAAAATCCAAGAAAATTGAAAGAAAATATTATACAGCGCACTCTAAAATAATAACATATTATGTCCCTTCAAAGTACAGGGTGTTACTTCTCTCCCCCCCGGTAACTGTACAATAACTTCTCCCTCACATGGTCATAACGACGCCCGATAAGGGTCCTCTAGACCCGGAGTAAATCACCCTGTATCTGGGGTGTCACCCCCGCTTGAGGGAATAGCTATATACCTACCTATGAAAGCGTAAGGTGCTATGTACGGCGGACATTATACATTTTCCGTCGGGTGTTACTGTGACAAGCATTCTAAGACTTTTTAGATGTAAAGAAGGAATGATAAAACCTTTTTGGGAAGATGAAAATAGTGAAGAATTTTTGTAGGTATTTTTTGTTTCAGTGTGTATAATGCACCTCTGCCTACCCCTTCGAGGATATAGGCGTGATATATATGTGTGTAGTTTTTGTTTCAGTTTTACACAAACAAAATGACGTATGATGTGATATTTTCTTTCGTGTTATTCTGGGTTTTACTGTCTTGATATAGGTTTGAAATTATAATAAAAAGAACCGGCCAAGTGCGAGTCAGACTCGTGCACAAAAGGTTCCGTACCAAAACGCCAAAAAAATGTTTATTGTATGGGAGCCCCCTTAAATATTTATTGTATTCTGTTCTTTAATATTTTTTGTTATAGCGGCAACAGAAATACACTTTCTAACTATCATGAATCATGAGATACAGTCCAAGACAGACGGACGGACAGACAGCGAAATCTGATATTACTGAGATTTCCCTGTCTGTCCGTAGTACGTAAGTACTTAGTTATTTCACAATATTATTATACCTACATACTTAGTAAGTTTCAAAATTGATTAGAAATAATGTCCACATAATTTTGAATCATCAATCATAAAAGGATAGCAATAAAATTACATTTAATTCATTAATAATATAAGTAAAGCCCTGCTGCTTATTGATTTTAGTCCCCACATTCTCTTCTGTCATGTCATGTCATTGTCTTTGAATCAAATAGTTACGAGAGCCCTACATCATTAAACTATACGAGATCCAAGTTAGTGAAGAGGCTTTGAGGTTCTCATTTCAGCTGAAGTTTATCGTATTTGAATTTATGTATCTCAAATTCAAAACACTAAGACATGACATCGTATTTCAGGCATGCGAAATCTAATTAATTAAAGATGCAAAATTAAAGTAATTATTAGGTACTTATTGAAACTATGTTTTTACAAAACTGGCATGACCTCTGTTTTTTTCAACCGACTTACAAAAAAGGAGGAGGTTCTCAATTCGACTTTATGTTTTTTTGTATGTTTGTTACCGACATTGAAAACTATTTTTAATTGAAAGCTTCTACTTTCCAATTAGTCCCATTTCGACCATTATTTAGTCCCATTTCGGTAATTTGAAGTCGGTTTATGTGTCAATTTTTGACGTGTATTTTTTGACAAACTCTTTCGATATCATTCTTATAGAGCTGGTTGTTGGCCCGAGTTATTATGATACCACAAGGCTTAATTCTGCCCTCCCCGCGCATCCAAAACTAGGTCTACTTAGTTCTACGTGTGTGCTGAATTTCTTCTAATCCCGCTTTACAAACATATCACGCCTATATCCCCGCAGAGATAGACAGAGACGCATTACACACCCACAATTTGCCAGTATTTTCAGTATCACGAAATAGGGGCCAAGCCTATTGCCGTCATCATGTAATGAGTTATGTCCAAAATGGCCGAATGAATTTTATAAAATGTAGCAGATATATTGTAATTTTGAAAAAATATTGAAACCCGTTGCCTTGCGATGAAATGTTGATGAAAGGCAAAAGATCTTACGTGCCAGCCTCTGTGGCACAGCCAATTAAAGTCTTGGGCGTCTTGGACTTTTTAAAACACCATGTATTTAAATATTTAGATAGATAATATAAATCATAAAAATCAATGTCATCGGCCGGAATCGAAACTGTGACATTTCCCTAACAATGCTCCAAGTGCCACTAAGCTACGATGACCGGTACTAATATCAATAAATTTTTGCATATTTAATTTCTAGATCACGCTATTAAGGTTAGCGTGTACCTATTTGTGTAGCAATAATAACTAATTCCTGTCACAACATACATCATAGGGTTTAACCATAAAACACACATCAAAGATTAATGTAGAAACGAAAACAGGGCCTGACGTGCCCCTTCAGGAAAACAAAAATATCTTATATCAAGACTTTCCCTCGAGAAAACTGGCGAGTCTAATGTTTTCTTTTTATTCCATCACGCGGGATGACGGCGTAATCCATCAGGGGTGGGCAACGTAACAGAGGGGGAATGGATGATCGATTTTCTATACGAAAGGGACCCCGTAAAACTATGGTTATTGGATATTTCGGCCCAACATCATCTTGGGACGCACTTGTTTGGTTAACGTGTTGGGCGGCTTGGTATACAGATACTGTGGAGTCGCTACAATTTATATTTATATTGATATTTATTGATGAAAATTCATTGCGAAAGTTTAAAATGTGTCATACTATACATTTCGGCATCATTCTTCATTATCGACCGCATTTTAGGGTTCCGTACCCAAAGGGTAGAACGGGGACCCTATTACCTTGACTCCGCTGTCCGTCCGTCCCTTCGTCTGTCACCACGCTGTATCTCATGAACCGTGATAGTTAGAAAGTTAAAATTTTCACAGATGATGTATTTCTGTTGCCTCAATAACAACAAATACTAGGTATGCGCAGCATGCTGCTAATTGCAAATGTTGAGCGGAACAAATGTTTTTATTACATATCAGAATCAGAATCAGAATCAGAATTAAACACTTAAATTAAAAAATCGAATGAAATAAAATTATATTTTCATTGTTGACGCACGTGTGTCCATGGCAACCATTTAATCATCTGGTTTTTCGGTGATGTCCAGGACATTTTCAGTGATTATTCCTCCGTGGTCAGCTCTATTTTCATGATTTCAGAGATATGCACTCCCGGGTATGATGTCGACCACCAAATTTGGTCAAAATCGGTCGAGCCGTTTCGGAGGAGTTGGCACACAAACGATTTACACTGTCGCCTAAGATTGAGCTCCGCTTCGCTCCGCTCAACAAAACAGAATATGATGAATGTTTAAGGGAGCTCCCATAAAACAATTGTGATTTTTTTGGCCGTTTTAGTACGGAACCCTTTGTGCGGGAGTACAACTCACACTAGGCCGGTTTTTTAATTCCTGGGAACAGTGCTAACCCGATGACTAATTCTGGAATACATAGACGCTGTCGTCTGAGGTAAGTCAGCGCACGAACCTCTGTATTTAGTATCTTAATGGAACTGGTATACTAGGAATACTGGGCTTCTAGGCAATACCGCGACAATACATCGACGTTATGTAATTTACAGTTTTTAATATTTTTTTATTTAAAACTAACATAGCCTAACCTGATTTAATATTTATTTATTTAAAACTAACATAACCTAACCTGATTTAATATTTATTTATTTAAAACTAACATAACCTAACCTGATTTAATATTTATTTATTTAAAACTAACCCAACCTAATGACATCTCCACAAATTTCTGTGTGCGTTTGCTTCGCTTCAAAATGGGGTGGATTTATGTTAACAGGAAGTGGCCCGGCGAAATGGCGTCCTAAGCCTCCAAATACGGTTTATGTATCGCAAGCACAATACATAGGTACAACGTAGTGTGAGCTCATGTAGTACAAATTAATTTCTGTACGTAAAATTTTAAATTGAACGATGTGAAGATTTAAAAGCTTTCTTGTCTTTTCTTATATTTTGCTAGGCTCTATTCAAATAACGAAAAACTTTGAGGAAATCTGAAATGTACTCTACATTGCTCCCAATAAAATTTAACAAAATAATGTACCAATTAGATATGTATGTTAAACGACAATAAATATTAGAATACCAGGACTATGTCCACAAACAAATACAATAGAAGAATACAAATACTCTTTATTGTACACAACAAGGGAACATACATTTAGGAGACATCACTTAACAACTTGGATGGATAGCGAGTTAAAGAAATTAGAAGAGTAGTGTACAATTCATGAAAGAGAAAAGAAAAATAAAACTTAGTAATAATAAACCGCAAAGACTTTCGATATTCTACCATTTATTTTGTTTTTTTTTTTAATGAAGTTATGACTTTTATTCAGGGGTTAGACCGTGACGAAGAAATAAACACAAAAAAACTACATTTATACTTAACTAGAGGACGCCCGCGGCTTCGCCCGCTAGACAAAACCTTCCTCGAGAATCACTTTATCCATTAATGAAAACCGCATCAAAATCCGTTGCATAGTTTTAAAGATCTACGCATACATACAGAACGGGCGACTTTGTTTTATAATATGTAGTACATAGTGATATGTCAATAAATATTTATAGTAAATTTAAAAACCTTTTTCCTCGCCGTACGGATTGATATCCGCGATATATATATGCAAAACCGACAACGACGTGTTTCAGAATATTACCATTTCCAAAGTGTCTTGTAGCTTAATCTAAAATATCTGGAATTGTATGCATAAACGCTTTATTCAAACACATGCTAAAAGTTAATTTTCCTCCGAAGGTTACGTTACGTGGAAATCTCCTAAGCCTTAACGACAGCCTAACCCACATTCCCACCCCTATATACCCGTCACATCAAACACACTCGACACACCACCCACGCTTGTCTGAGCTTTATGGCCGTACAGGGGGCCGTACAGCTCAAGGCTATCCGGGCCTCGGTCGTTAGAGGATGTGCTAAAAACTGATATGCCATGGGCTAAGTGCGGGGCAATAACCGTAATGGGGTCGACTCGGGAGCGAAGAGTATTCGAATGAGATTATTCGGGCTTTTCGAACCTCCTTACTAATGGCAGGAAAGAAAGTAAGGTTGATGTCAAATTAAACTTAAAAAGAAAAACAAAATAACATGTTTTAACATTTAGAAAATTGAATATTTCAGATAGATACTGACCTACTTATATTCGAATTATGAATTACATGAATGACATCGTTTGATGTAGAATTGTTCTTAGTGCTAAAATTATTGTACAAACTCATAGGTAGTCACCGGAAAGGGGAGCATTTGTCCAACGTTTTAAACTTTTCCGTCACACCAACTAAACAAATATTAAGTTTTCTAAGATTTTGTCGTGATAATGTGAACCGCAAACATTGGATGGAAATCTATATATTTAATACAACAATTTGTCTGTCCGTCTGTCGCGTTTTTCAATTATAATTAATAATACATACATTTGCATGAAATATTAAAAATATTTTTTTTTATATTTGAGGCGATACAAAGTTCGCTGGGATAACTAGTTATAATTAATACTTTCAGTATGCTAAGATATCGTAGCAAGTGGAAATCTATAGTCTCCACCATTTTCTTATACGGTCTACGAATTATACAAAATAGTCGGTCGATCGAGAGTGCGACCACAAACCCCGTGACACGATATTTTATGTCTTAGATAAATGATAAGAAAAACACAAATATTTTTAATAACACCGCAGCACTATCACACAAAACAACTTAACGTAACAAACGTCAAAATCATACTAATCTTTGTCGAACACGCAAAAGTTAATAAATGCACGGTTCTATTGAAACTGTGAATAAATCTAACCCCTTCGCTACCTCGGTGCGCGCGCGCATGGAAATTAGATCAGTAGGTAGCGATGTTTGAACAGTGAATGTCAAAGTTAACCAGTTTCTTTAACGGTGAGACGGGAACGTATTTCTTTAAACTTTCGCGTTTTGTACACATTATAAACTTAAGTTAGTCTTTTACGCGATTATTGAGATATATACATACCTCTTTATTACCCGACGTTTCGGCCCTGTTACAAGAGCCGTGGTCACGGGTGGACTCAACGAAAAACTTGCATGCGGTACTTGCATACCTAATAGAATAGTGCCTTAAACTCGAATGTGGAATGTAAACATATTAGAACTTTGAGGAAATCTGAAATGTACTCTACATTGCTTACAATAAAATTTAACAAAATAATGTACCAATGAGATATGTAGGTATTGTAAGTTAAACCTCAATAAATATTAGAATACCAGGACTATGTCCACAAACAAATACAATAGAAGAATACAAATACTCTTTATTGTACACAACAGTCCACCCGTGACCACGGCTCTTGTAACAGGGCCGATACGTCGGGTTATAAAGAGGTATGTATATATCTCAATAATCGCGTAAAAGACCCGTTAGTCTTAAGTTTATAATGGGAACGTATTTATTACTCACTAGTTGACCTGGCGAACTTTGTATGTCCTTAGGACTTTATAATGACATATGTTCTAATCGTTATTATTTAGTATTTTTTACTTTACTTACTATTTATGTGTTTCAAAAGTCTTATCTTTAGATCATGAATTACGATCTGCCCAATTCAACAATTTGCCTACGATAAATACATCTTTATAAATATTACCAACATAATTTCTTAAAACGATATAAAATTAATGTTTACATACTTGTTGATAATTTTATTTTAAGCGTAAATATAGACAACTTTGAGAACCACAAAAGCTGATCGTATATCGCGATTGTGTAACATTTTTTGTAGGTGCTCATTAATTTGAAGTTCCTAAATTCAGACAATAGTAAACCCTTCCGGTGCTGGCGCGGTCTTTGCAACCGTTGTGGCGTTATCACTGCATTTGTGTTTCCGGACGCTTCTTTTTATTATGTAGATTAGGGGTTTTATCAGACCCGGATTTATATAAAGCTGCAGTTGCTATTCCAAACTTTGAATCTGCATTCTAATTTTAAATATTTAAAAAGTTTCAGCCTTTGTAAGATTGAGTTAAAAGACCTGATACGTAATCAATACATCAAATATTATTGAGCGAAGCGAGCCGAAGGCGAGCGGAGCTCTCAACGGGTGACTCAAATTATTTTTGTTACGATTTATGTTAAATTGTTTCTCGGCGAATACTCGGCCGATTTCGGATTTTCTTGCACTCATCAAAAGCTTACAGAATTACCCAGGTTCTTACGAAGCCAGAATTTAGAATTTAAACTCGCTTCGCTCAAATATATGCTGCAGCGTAACGGTACGTTTCGCGACTGCGGCGACCTAGTATTTTAGACATCTGCATACACCCTTTTAAATGTTTGAATTGAAAATAATATACACAAACTGTCAGTGGACATGACCAATCACGCGTAACGCGAGATCAATGGAAAACAGCAGTCAAATAAATCTAACGAGGACTCTTACATCTGCATGTCATTGGAATAAATCAAATTACTATTGAATGCATCCATAAAATATTTTTGAACTATTTTGAATGTACCACGTTTCATAGTACTAAAAACACATCCCTCGTAAGTCAACCCGTTTACTGACACGTATTGAACTCCTATAAAAAGTTACACCCATATTTTGCACTTCCTGATATCGAATAATAGGGTCTATTTATGCATTCTCGATAAATGAAGAGTATTTTTTTACTTCCATTATAAATCAAAATGTATTATTTATCTTTAGAGAATCAGAATCTGCATCCTATTGTTATTCGGGATGTGCGGTGTGTCAAGGGTGTAATGTTTTTATGGATGGTAGTGACGTTATTGCTTTTTAGTAATAATAATAAATAATATCATTAATATAAAAACTGCATCAGATACAATACATATTTTCTATATTCCATCCTAAGGTCAGATATTGTCGCTTGCATAAATTGGAGACTATTTGGTCGGCCATTTTGAATATTTGAAGCACCGCCGAGGGTGTATTCGACCGTAGGGCAGTAATTACTTGATTGAAGTCAAGAGGTGGCACGCCGAGATACCCGGCTGGGTCGTATTGTTATCGCTGCGTCTACGAACCCTAGTGCACCGTTCAAGTGTTTTGTAAAATGTACGGCATGCCAGATTTACACTCAAGACCTTCGAGGGTTAACCGTCTATTGCTACGTGAATTTTCGTACTCGAAAAATGGATTATCGATTTTATTGAACAGCAAAAATCATTTGCATAAAATATTCAGCCGCACAAAAGAACTTTACAAATGAAATTTTATCCCCTTGCCACAATCAATCCGTTTATCAATTAGTAAAATATTGGTAACATACAGCTTGCAATACCAATGCATACTATTAAATCTGTAAATGTATTCAATGTGTAAAAAGAATTTAAAAAACACATCTGACACTGGCAAGGTGACGGGAATTGTTAAAAAAACGTCACACACAGAAAATCCGGGGCCTATAATCCGTTCTATTATGCATATAATTATTATTTCCGATACTTTATCAAAGAAAATAACAGTCCTTTTTGCATATGCGTTTTTGACGGAAGTGTGAATAAAAAAATGTCACCCTCAGGTAGTAAAAGGGTGACCCAGAGCGGTTTGTGAGCGTAACACGAGATCGAACGCACTGGAGAGTTTTATAAGATGATTACTATGCATGCATTCTCAGGAAGATTTAGTCGATGCCTTAGGCGTTTATGAACGATTTCTTTATTTCCAACAGTTATGGGGTAACTTTTGACAGTTAACGATAATATTACACAGCAAAATCAATAATAAAAATAATAATTATAATAATATAAGCATCCTTAAAGACTTAGTCATAGATTTTGATAGGTGTATTATAGGGGTCCGAAATCAAGTTTGAGTGCAAAGTGCGCACCTGCCGAATAACTAGTTGAATTAAATAGGTAGCTCCCAGTTACCGTCAATAGACTAATCTCCAAATATTATGGTCAACATGTGGGTATATACCTACTAAAAGTAAGTACCTCTGCCTTAGCTTACAACGTCATGTGTGTGTTTCAGATTAATAAATATTAATGTTCAATTATTTTTACACTTTCAAAACCACATTACATGAACTAAACATAAGTTAATATTTCAATACAATGTAAAATGTTTAAGAAATAAATAAATACAAATAAGATATAAAAATTTCAAAAATTGTTAATCTTCCTATAAAATCGAAGTTATTTAAAAAAACTTAATCCCAAACTGTGGTCAATAATAACTTGTAAATGTATCTGCATTTTGCATTAGATACTTTCTACCAAAAACATCATTAAATCTTATCAAATTCGATAAGTAGAAATAACTAATAGTAAATCTACACGACACACGACGCGAACCAAATTACATTGATCTTTTTTTTCACTCAAAAAAAGACCCACCTTGTATTTAAGGGTTAACCATTGTGCTACTGTTTGTTTTTTTTTTATAAGTTCTAGTCCAGGTAATCCTGTGTTCCCGTAGAATATGTTGTGACATACAAAAGGATTATTTTTTAATAGATAATTAATGATGTTATTCGGTTTAGTTTTGTGTGATCTGTTATAGTTCGCGAGGTGTAAGCTGAGCTTTGCATTTGTGTGAGTGCACGTGAACGTATAATGTGACTTGTTTGTTTCACGAAAATGTGATCACGAAAAGTAGAGTAAAAACAGCTGTGTGTGTAACAGCTGTTTTTATTCTACTTTTCGTGATCACTAACAAAAATGCAAAGGTCAGCTTACGCCTTTTCTACTTCTTTTTTTAAAAACGTGGCTCCATCGATGTTCATCGATGATTTCATAATACTTGATATTTCCCGCACAGAAGAACTAATTACTCAACTAGTTCACGGTGCGGACCAAAGAAACGTTGTGCGGTATTGCAATTGAGTATCTGGAACCAGATTTTTGCGGAACGCCAGAGGTTACCTAAAAAGCCACCAACCACGCGCTCACCAAAAATCGAACTCAAGCTTACGCCTCGCGAACTATACTTTAATCCTTACTTTAATGTTATGTTTTAAAAATATGAATGGTACTCGTATACTCGTAGGTATAATTTTTTTGGTGTTTACTCCTTAAGAATCGATTTTCATATATAAGGCGCCCGGTATGAGAAAAATCCGAGGGGTAAAACCTACTAACAAGTAACGAAAATCGTGTCACGTTTTTGGTGCGCACCTCTAGTGCGCAACTTTCTAATTTGTTATGGTTAGATACTCGTACTTAAGCAGTAAACTGCAGTCGTGCGTCGGAGCTGACACACACACTTTTTTTTAAATCAAGTTATTTCATAATATTGTAATGTCATGCGACTTACATACGCGGGCAGTGTTTCTGCTCAATCGGAAACCGGAAAGTGTGTTAAATTTAACTTGCAAGATTTGATTACACACGAACATCAAGTGATAGTAAATAAAAGCTTGTAAACGGCAAATTCGGCACTGGAAATACCTTATGCGTAAGAACCAGAGACGCCCAGCAACGGACGTGTGAGCGGCCGCGGCCAAATAATACAAAAAAGATTCGCATGAGACATAGCACCTTAGAAGGAAACAATGGAGTATATGATGTTGGATATTTTTTTTTATATAATTGCACTAATTTCGCTAAATAGAAGACATTATAAACGTCGACATTATACCTACTCACGAGGCATTCTCAAGACTGTCTCCAAAGAGAACATTTGTTTTATCATGGACTTTCGCCAGGTAACGCCTGACTCCATTCAGTACCTTAGAAGGAGTTGGGAGAATCCATTCGCAATAAAAAAAATGGAAATGGGGGATAGATTTTGATATTTGAGTTGATTTGAGATCAGATGCAATGTCTGAGACACATCACTTTGACACAGTGCGGCATTCCTAAAGCAGAAAATATGTGCACTATAAAACATAATTGTTAATTTGCACTCTCTTTCATCAGAAGTAGGTATCTGTAGGTACTCGTGTAAAATTTCGGAATCTGATTTCATATTTTTTCCACCTTTTCGACGACATTAAATTAACCCTCACATTTATCAACTAGTGGTTCTGTGAACGTAGACTTCGGGAGCGGCTTTGTTTAGAAAATTTCTTCTTCAATTTTCTTTATTACTCTTTCATTTGTCATCCAATCCAAAATATATCATTCAAATGTTATTCATTGTAAGCAAGGAGTGTGTGTGTAAAGTTTCATGCAAATCGGTTGATAAATACGGCCTCAAACATAATCTGACAGAACCCGTAGATGTAGAGGTATAGACGAAAAAAATTCTCCCCAGACTGCAAGTTGAAACGGAGACTTCGGTCGCTTCGCTCCCTCAGTCAATAAGCAGGATGTCTTCAACCCTGACTGACTCATTGCAAGGTTAACCTTGAAGTAAGGTTCATTAAAGTCGCGCACCGTAGTCGCGAATGATATAAAAACAAAAGACAGCTGATAAAGTTCATCGACCTACGGCAACGTGGCCGTAACTTTCATTCTTAAAGCGTACGAAGTTAGTAACCTACTTTTCATTAATAAGGCAAGCTAAAAAAATGCAAGAAGAAAGTATCAAAGATTGAGCGAACGCGAACTTTGCTAACTGCGTAAGAAACAAGTGGATGCGCCACCTTCACGACTATTCACGACACATTGCGTATTCATTATGCATTTACTAAAAAGTATATATTATACAAATACTGTTGGATTTTTTTACGGCAATGACAGTTTTAAGATTTTCTTTTACGATATAAATCACATTAACGAAAATTAAGCTATATCCTTGCGATTTAAATTGTAAAAAATGTCATATATCTAAATTAAATGCTAATAACTGTTTCGAAAGATTAACTTGGCAGTGAATAACCAGCTAATTTGAGAAAGGCAAGAGGCTAAACACTCAGAGGATGAAGAATACTGGTTTAAATTAGAAAACCATTTTTTTGTCACCGCTCGGCAATACACTGTCCAGGAAAAATGCTCAGCCAATAGACCAGGACAACACATGATTACTGTAACAAAATATTCGAAGAAGTTAGCAGTCTTCAAAACTGTTAATAAAAAATCAAATATTTATTTAATTATTTATTAAATTTGAACGTCGCCGTCGTATCTACACTGTGAGAACGTCAATTTTTCCTGGAGTTCCCGCCAGACGTCGAGACGCTGGAAAAAATAATTAAAACGACCGGCGGCGAAAGCGAAAGCGCGCCGTCTGCCGCGTAATTAGCACAATGGAGTTTCCTGACTTTGAACTCGACGATATCATTTTTGTTCATCTTAAGTTATCGCCCTCAATTTAGATGTTTGCCCTATATTTTTCTGATTATGAAATAAAGGGCTGTTTAGACTTTACCCGTTTGTCTGCACGTGAGTTCTAATTTTAAGACTTGAATTCGTAGCACGTTTTTGTGCTTATGGGTCGGAGTTTGTGGGAGATTAAAAATAGAGAGATACATTTTTAATAAATCCCAGAGTAAATAACTGTGAGGTTATGTACTGTAGTTGTCGATTTATTTATACTTATAGGGTATGTATTTTTGCGTAATTTTTATTTACGAACGAAACTAAATGTTTAAAGCCCAAGTAGGTACTTAATTTTTTATCAATAGGAAATATAATTTGATGTGCAATAAAATTTTTTTTTTCAAAAATAAGTCAAAGAATATATTAAAATCATTTCAAACTGTACATTTGAAATCGAATAAAGAAACCATACAGATACATTTTTAATTTGCCACAGAAACCTTATAAATAACCATATAGGCCACATCGCAACCAATTTTTCCTCTCCATATTGAAAACTTGAAAATTAATTTCACCATCTAATTTTCCAACGTGAAATATGAGGCCATGTTCTGACGCACACATGCGTGCGTGACGCAAAATTCGTTACGTCGCCATAGGGTTGCCGAAACTACCCCCGCCTTCCCTCAGCATCAATCTTCACCCCCGAACCACCTACGATCGTATAATACAATAATATATGTCTAACTTTCGGACCGGCCCTGTAGGTAGTGACGTCTTTGTCGTCCTTAAAGGATAAACGATTGTTAGAGAGAGATGGATACGAGTGTGGGGGTGTCCTAAAGGGTGTCGGGAGTATGTTGGGGGCGCTATTGAAATTGAAGCGGGGTTTAGGCGCGGATGACGCCTGGCTGGAGAATGGATGGAAATTTCCTCAATTTAGCGTTTTCGCCAACAAAGGAGGTTGTTTAATTTTGGTTTTTGTCAGACATTTAGGTGTGATGACTGTTACGTGGTCGAGGTGAATAATAATTGATTACCAAGTCACCATTAATCCGTAAAATGTTGAAGTTTAAAAAAAAGCGACCGAGTGTCGAAACGGTAAAAATATCACATTTGTTGTAGCCCCTTAAATATTTATTAAATTCTGTTTTTTTAGTATTTGTTGTTATAGACGCAACATAAATACGTTGTCATCATCTGTGATAGTTTAAACTTTCTAACTATCACGGTTCATAAATTACATCCCAAAACAGACGGACGGACAGCAAATAGGGTTCCCGTTTTACCCTTTGGGTACGGAACCCTAAAAATATCTCATCATTTTTTAGTACCCAATTTGTAGACCTTTAATCCCAAATATATCTTCAAGTACAAAAACTGAAACTAAACGAACTTAAACTTTAACATTCAAGTCATCTACACTACTCGTACTATTATAAAGAGGAAAGATTTGTATTTTTGTGTGTATGTTTGTAATGAATAAACTCAAAAACTACTGTGCCGATTTACAAAAATTCTTTCAGCATTGGAAAGCTACGAGAACATTCACCCTGAGTAAAATAGGCTACTTTTTATCCCGGTGATGTGTTCCCACGGGAACCGGGAACGAGTAAACTAAATCACGCGGGCGGAGCTGCGGCGATCAGCTAGTATTTGAATAATAATAATAGTATACATAAATGAAAGTTTGACAGCCAGCAAAACAAGGCAGCGTACTCACTGGCTACATTCCCGTAATCCGTACGCAATTAATTAAGCCGCACAAAGTTTTACAACACCGATTTATATTCTGCCCGAGTCCCAGCTATTTGTGTACCTTCGGTGCCTTTATCTTTGTTTAGACCCCTTGCGAACTAGCGGGGACAATTATATCGAGAGGATTTCGCAAGTGTGTCTTAAGCCTAGGAGTATATGACGTGGTAAATTTAGGCAAAATGTGAAGTTTACTGTAATGAGAGAATATAGGTTGATTAATCGAACTCTGCAGTTTCGGGTTGGATTCCCGGGTCGAATCAAATATCGGTGTTATCTATAAATCTCTTGTTTCATAGTTTAGGTGTGTTCTAGGTACCTTAAACATGTAGGTTGGTATTTAGAAATAAATTAGAAGTACCTATGTTTATCAGTTGTCTAGATCAATATTTCAAAATCGGTTAACTCAGTCCTAAGATATGAAGTAACAAACATAAAAAAAACATACAGTTAAATTAAGAACCTCCTTTTTTGGAAGTTAGTTGAAAATTAATAATCATCAAAGTACTAAAACACAAGTTGAATCACAAACCATCATCCAGTTCAAATATCACAAATCTATAAATACTCTGTGTATAAAATCATATTTCACCTACTCTTGTAACACTATACTTACTCATGTACATAACTTAGCTAAGTATATATATGTATAGGGAGTCTTATCTTCCACGTCAGGCAATACTTAAGCTCGAGGGGTAACTTGAAATAGGAATAGTCGCATTAGGCCCAAAATTACAGGCGACCGTCACAGCCTAACGTGGTAAAATTGCCCAACCACCTGGGGGGGTTTAACCCTCTAACACCCTCTAAGTTTACCGTCGACTTGAGACTTTAAACACGTGAAAACACATTTAAATTTACACTCTATGTTTGAGTCATAATGTTGGATTTCAAATGGGGGTTACGTCAAGATCCTGGACTTCAAAGTTGTGAATAAACGTTAGCGTTTGACCCCACTTCGCGTTTCGGTCCTCGTGGGTGGTGGAGGGTTGTTTTAGTCATCAATAATGTTAGAAGGTAAGCTTTAGTGGATATGTGTGCTATTCGTTATAGAACTACGTTATATGAAATGGATGTGAGTGTTTTCAACAGATGTAGATAATGTCTAGATATGAACAAATGTATGTATTTAGTTACTCTCAGTACAATTAAAATTGGATTAAGCCACTCTCCTACGATGATACGGAAGCACTTCTTGGAACTACGACATAATAGACACACATCCACACAAACCCACGAACTTTACACATTCTCACAAACAAAAACACATACCCACACACTTATAGCCAATACTAATTTGATTAAGTAAAAAAAAATGTGAATATAAAACAAAATAAATGTAATGTAAGGAAGGAGCTTCTAGAATCAAAATTGTAAACTTTATTCACATTATAAATTTATTCTTATTCTTATTCTTACAATTAGTATAGACAAGCTGGCTACAATATTTGGTTTGAAAACATTTAAGAAAATAAACACGCTGTATAAAGACATACCTTTGCAAAACAAACCTCTATATCGATTTCATCTGATAATAGTCAATGATATTAATATTGATACAAATATCTGTACCTACATTCTATAAAAGAAACTCGAAAATTACTGCACCGATTTTCATGCTGCTTTCACTAATGCATAGAGTTCTCGAGGAAGGTTTTTAGTTTATAATTTGTCACGGTCAAACCCGTGGGCGTCCGCTAGTTATAGTATATATGCGGAAACCGTGACCATTTTTGGTGCCATCCAATAAAAACCTCGGAAACGCATAAGGTTTCAGAGTTTACCTTTGATTTTATAACGATTAAGCCCCGTTTTTATTTCAACAATAAAAATAATTGGTATTGGTTCAACAATATTTTGCTTTCGTTTTATGTACATACTTAAAAATAAAAAATAAACAGGCTGTATTAAGAAATACGTTTTCAAAACATTCAAATGTTTTAGTCTATGGTTGTCTTATCCCCACTAATACCCGCCGAGACGACCACGTAACGAGGATCTCACGGGGTGCGGCTTATCAATCACAGTTGATGGAAAGCCCGTGGGGAGACTTAGATTCAGGGAACAGGAACATGCAAACTGAGACGGAATAATACAACAGGTAACATAAACTTATTTTAGTATTTGCTGATACTCGTATTATTAGGTAAATACTAGGTATCTGGAAATTACTAGGTATATACTCGGACATCAGAGATTAGTATGTAACATCTATGATTGCTTGAAAAAATATTTTCATTGTTGACGCACGTGTTTCCATGGTAACCATTTAATCATCCTTTTTTTCGGTGATTATTCCTCGATGGTGCATCCGATTTCGAAAATCGTTTTTCCGTACCCACCAGCTGCATGTCTTGCACGCGCGTGCCAATTTTGGAATTTCTAGCTAAATGTTAAAGTTTCGTCGATGTCTAGGACATTTTCGGTGATTATTCCTCCGTGGTCAGCTCTATTTTCATGATTTCAGATATATGCAATCCCGGGTATGATGTCGACCAGCATGCCAAATTTGGTCAAAATCGGTGGAGCCGTTTCGGAGGAGTAGACGCACAAACGATTTACACTTGTCGCCTAAGATTGAGCTCCGCTCAATACTGGTGCTCTTCTTCTTTTAAATGCGTGGCTCTATGGTTCATCGATGATTTTGCCAATGTCAAGATAATACTTGTGTGGTATAAGATAAGAAACCATTGTTCGGTATTGCAAGTATGTAAGCGTCTGGACTAGGTTTTTGTCGATTGCGAAAGTTAAGATGAGTCTACAACCGTTTGAACATCAACAGTTCAATGTTTTATCTTGAAAACGCCATCTAGATATGCGAACGTGAAACTAAACATTGATCCTACTCGATAATAGATGTCGCGCTACGATCAATATTGATCTTATTAGATTCGTCAAAATTATTCTTATTGGATTTAAATTTTAAATTTATTTACCATTCACGATGGAAAATTGTTCGTGAATATTTATTATGAACCTCGTTTTATTAAAATACTGGCTGATAACCCAACTCCGCCCGCGTGAAATAATTTTCTCTTTTTCTCGATTCCCGTAGGAACATAATATTAGGAAGTAATATTAGGTAATATTATTCTTTAAGAGACGAGTTCGGGAACACTTCCGAAGTAGTAGATAATGCCTTCCTTCGTTTTTATACAGATTTGTGTATGATTTTTGTATGTAAATAATGTTTCTCTTTTAGATTTAAGTGTGTACATCTTTGAATTTGTCTTTTATTGTAGGTATAGATTTGTATTCTCTACCCTTTCTACCCTATGCTTTGATTTATGTAACTTATCTTCTCTCATATGTATGATATTTATCCTGTAAACTATAAGTTCTGCTGGAAGAGAAGTCATTTTTGACTTACGCCTTTGTGCATGTTTTAAATATATTAATCTGATGTTTGATTCTTTGATGTACAAAAAGTATAGCAAAAAAATAATAAGAAAAGTAGCCTATGTTACAATGGACAGAAGAGCGGCCAGGATAGCGCGGACTTAAAAAAAAAGTTAAGTTCGATTTTGTCGAGGCTTTTGTCCATAATGGGCATGTCAGCCTGAAATATTTTTTTATATCAGTTTGATAGATACAGAGCCTTTTCAATTCAAACAAGCAATCAATCTTTCTTCCTTATGATATTAGTACAGAAGTATAGATTGGTGATGGAAACAACCTGATTGTAACAATACCTAAATCGACGACTGCGTATACGACGTCCGCGTTACTCAAAAGTTACAAAAGATTTAATGTTTTGTATTTTGAATTAGTCATGCGTCAACAATACCGTACTAATTAGATTCTGTTTCTAATCCGATACTGGTTAAGTTAGACTACATAAGGAACATATAATAGGTAAATATACCTATCACTACACCATCCTACAACGGCAACTAAAGCCTTGTGAAGCTCACATGTTTATGTTGTCAGTTTGTTTAAACTCGTCTCACGATCACATGTCTCCCACAAGACAAATAGGTACTTTCTACCCCACCCTCTAACCCGTCCATCTCAAACGCTGACAGTCGGCATTCACCTGCGGGGAAGCCACCCAACAGTAAATTGTACCGAATGTCTTTGGTACTATGTATTTAAGCTTAATATAGTACGTACCGAGTACAAAGTACGGTGATGGTTCTTAATAACCCTGATACTAGATAGTCGTTTCAAAGGAGGGTTAATGTCAAATTGTTTGATTTTGGAACAAAGAAGTTTGCTTTGGATTTATTTTCAAGATAGACTAGTTTTTTTTTTATTTAGGCGGTCTCTATTGCCGAGCACCTCTGATGAGCACACAGAGAATTTCCAGTAGCGCCCGGCGGTCCAGTGGCGCCCGGCGGAAGCTAAACGGTTTGGCCACGGAATATAAAAAAAAACTGATGTTTCTATTCCGTGAGTATGGCATAAAACAAATAACCCTCTTCATAATATTAATTTCAATAATTATAATAATTAAGATAAGATAAGATAAATACTCTTTATTGTACACAAAAAACAGAGGTTATTAATGACAAATGCCTACAAAAAAATTGGATAATAGGCGGCCTTATCGCTAAAGAGCAATCTCTTCCAGGAAACCTTAAGATAGAAAGAATATCGTGAAAAATGATAGGGGTTGTGTACAATGTAATACATTATATGTATTTCATGATAATGTAATAGAAAGAAATACTTAGAAACATACGAAGAGAATGAATAGCTAAATTGATAGAAATAGAACTAGTTATTCAAATATTAATTCCAATATCACTTTGAAAATAAATCTTGTATTTGTATCAATTAAATTATTGTTATTATCTCATACATTTATGCTATTACATATTAAAGGTATACCTATTATATTACCATTAATTCGCCAGTTATTTAACTGATTCCACGGAATAGCGGACAAGCCTTATCCTGCTGCTTTTATGCCAGAAAAAGAAGACACAAAATCATAATAATATTCTATTTTAGCCGGTATGAAGTAAATATATGAAAAATGAAAAGCTTACTAGCTAGAACATGATGGATGTAGTATTCTATTTCTAACATAAAACATGTTGGATGAAACATTGTAACTATACCCATAGTTTGTGTAATACATTTTATCGAAATGGCTAGAAATATGAATTCTAATATATCAAAAGCAGTTTGATCTATACTTATAATAAATCTGTAGAAGTGAAAATTCTGTACATTGAAAATATCAAAACAATAAATGGCAGGGGGTGTTACTAGATCGACAACGAAACCAAAAATGTGATTAAAAAAATTTTTGTCTGTCTGTCTGTCTGTCTGTTCAGACATCACGCAAAAACTACCGGTTCGATTACGATGAAACTTGGTATAATTATTCTTTAATATCCTGGGCACCACACTGGGTACATTTTATCCCGGAAAAGTATATACTTAGTTTTTAGAACTTTTGTCTGTTTGTCTGAATGCACGCTAATCTCAGAAACGATTTGATTTTTTGATTTGAATTTGCGGTTTGGTTTTCAATCGCTTCATAAATAAAAAAGTTATGTAGATCTAAAGTAACACGCAGGCGGAGCTGCGGGCAACAGCTAGTTATAAATAAATGAATATTTTTGGACATTTTCACACAACGTCATCTAGCCCAAACTAAGCTATAAGCTTGTGCTAGATAACTGATAAACATACTTATATATATCACTCCGAAACAAACATTTGTGGATCACACCTATCACATCACATCTATCATTCACCCGAGACTCCGGAGTCGACCACGCCACCGAAGCAGTTGAAATTGATTGCAGATTGTACTCATATTAAGTAAAATCAAACTGTCTTTTTGCTGTCTGTAAGTACGTTGGATGCTTATGGTAAATGCTTTATTATATTTATATAAAAACTTCAGTATTTACCTACCTTTATTTCAATTGCACATACTACTAGCATTGCCATACAACGTGGTAATGCTTGTAGCCTTCTCGGAACATAGCCAGTCGGCGACGAGGCGGAGGAATGGCAGCCATGTTAGAATTATTAGAATATGTTAGATTACATCTAAATGTAATCTTAGTAGGTATAATTAGAATAGGTAATGTATATATTAGTTAGTTGCAATTGTATTGTTTTATAATTTAGTATTTATTTACAAATATATAAGCCTAATACATAATTTGGTTTTCATGTCACCTAGTCACCTTAGGAAACCTTTGATATTCTAAATTATAAACAAACACACTATTCCACTGATTTAATATCCAGGATTTAACCTGACCGGTTTCGCTTCACAGCAATATCAAAGGCTTTACTCTAACACCGTCTTAAATAATCTTTAAGTCAATGTATTACTATAAGTTCCACCAAGTGTCGAAAACCATAAACATAAAACAATAAACACTTTTTAATACTAGAGAACTTCCCTAGTATTAAAAAGTCTGTTAACAATATTATCCAATCACATCATGTTTAAATATAAGAGATCTGCTCTCATGGTCTCATGCTGCCAATATGAGCGTACAGCTTTATACCGTAAGCCGGATCAGCAAAGCAAATACCTCAAGTGCATGAAACGGAATCTCGTAAAGGCACATACATATAGATACCAAGATGAAACTATGTTCTAAGTTGTAGTCTTAAATACACATAATCTTTAATGTATTTATATATACTTCATCATTCACTGAGCCTTTTTCCAACTCAGTTGGGGTTGGCTTTCCAGTCTAACTGCGATGTGGCTGAACTTCGATATTTTCTGTGAAGCGACTGCCATCTGACCTCCACAACCCATGGGCGATATCGAAGTTCTGTAGTTAGACCGGTCGGATTTTTGATTAAGGGCTCCAACTACCCCTAACGACTGCCATAGATGTTCGTATGACAACCGGGACCGACGGTTTAACGTGCTCTCCGAGGCACGGAGGGGTCTCAGTGTCTTAAGAAATGGTCACCCATCCTAGGACCGGCCTGACTAGATGTTGCTTAACCTTTGCAATGTGTTAACATTTACTACTAGACGGTTACTACTAGACCACGAGCACCTTCATACTTATATCTATATAATTGGAAATCAACAATAATTATGGACGGAAGACATATTTATTCTTAAATAATTTCACCAAGATACCAAGCGGTGTCTTGGTCAGTTGGTAGAACTGGTTCGAGTCCAGCCCAAAACTATAGTTTTTATGATTCATATATTGTAAAATTTTTTATATTTGGAGAAATAATTAGCATACTTCATTGCTAATAAAATAGGTACCTATTCTTAGTTTAAAATAAAACAGTTGATTGATTTTTCATTTTAATTTCGATGCTTCTCAGGACCAGAAGTCTGGCTATTTTCTGGCCATACAACGTGGCATAACAGTCAGCATTTTGGCAATGACTCGGAGGACTTTTTAAACAATATTTTGTAGAGTGTAAAAATTTTTAGTACATAGGTAATATTATATTGCAAATTTTTTGGTGTTGTAGTTACGGGAAGCGCGTAGCGTTAATGCAGTAATGTGTAAATAGTAAGTAGGATTTCACTATATACGAGTATATATGGCGCCGTGATCTACGAATGGGGGAAGAGCCGTGTTGCCTGACACCTAAGTAAAAGAATTGTAATAATTTTATGATTGTGAAATACGAGTACATTTAGTCAAGGGGAAGAAAACATATACAATATATATACATATATATATATATATATATATATATATATATATATATATATATATATATATAACACTTTATATATAAATAAAAATAAATGAAATAAATAAATACATACCTTTTTAAATTATTGTCGCCCTTGTCATGTGTTTGGTATAAAATCTAACTGGAAATTACTACATACTAGTTATCCTTCAATTCACTCTAATAAGAAAACCTTATATTCCACAAACGCTAATCGCGATGTGAATTTAATTAAATTCCCTAACAAACATCCACATCAAAGCGACTGTTAGTTTTTGCCCACTCTCCTCTATAATTAGACCGCGGGCGAGCGAAGTTCCTTCATCAAGATACGCCTCGCTTTAGTTTCGTCTTAGTTTAATGTATGCACATTATCTAAGCAAGTTCGGCACGCTTCTATTTCACCCCAACCTCCCCTTCGTTACGTGTGCTCAATTTACATAGTTACTTGGTGTATGTAGAGCTAGGTATATTGCCAGTGCCAGTAGGCGATTTCAAGTTTAGTTTCTAGTTAACTTAAAGTATGTAAGAACCTATACTTAGTTATACCCAAGCAATATTTAGGTAGGTATTATGTAGATACTAGTTGCTAAAATTATTATAGAGGTAGAGTATCTGTTTGATCATAAAAACTTCAATCAATCAATCAATCATTTATTTATTGCTGAACACATTACAAGGTTAACCTAGATGATATAGGAATTTACATCCGATGTGCTCCTCTGCCTCACCGAGCATGTGATATTTATAAGACAATACAATAATGTAATTTAAAAATTAAAACTACGTCAGAATAACAAAAAAAATACAACATGTCAAAGTTGAAGAGTTGAACATGAACTTTGATACCATTATGTTATTTTGAAGTTAAAAACCGTGCTTCGATAGGTACTTTCTCAATGTACCAAGCTTTCTCAAGGTACCCTATAACGGCTTTTCAATAACGATTCCGAATCTAAATTGTTACTGTTACATTCCTGTAGTACTTAGTGTGTGGTTACACCTCCGTGATACGCTGACAAAAGACCCTTAAATCATTCTTCATCTCCGCCACCTACAAATCTCAAATGGATATCTAAAATTAAGTCAATTTACATGCAATTAGCTTTAGCGGTACAAAGTACCGCACAGGGAGATTAAGGTAAGTAATTAGGACAACCCTCTTCTGACATGTTATAACGAGTTTGCAGGAGGGTCTTTAAGTATGTAGGTTAGACTTATTGGTTTAAAGATCTTGAAACTAGAACATGGATAATAAATTTTCTTTCAAACAGTAGGATAAACTTCTTCTGGTCTGTAGTTTTAGCTGCCTATGTTGTTTTATAAGATGACTGGTTATTTTCTGGCTGCGAGAATATATAAGTACCTACTGTATTTACCGCCATCTTGACATTGACATTTCAGCCATGACGTGAAGGAGAA
Organism: Nudaria mundana; assembly: GCA_963556515.1. Taxonomy (NCBI): domain Eukaryota; kingdom Metazoa; phylum Arthropoda; class Insecta; order Lepidoptera; family Erebidae; genus Nudaria; species Nudaria mundana. Next base: position 14,337,098 of record OY748298.1, read on the forward strand.
TTTTTACACGTATCACTGTACCTACCTAAATACACTCGAGAGCAATGAATACGGGTCACATATAGAATCCTAAAAATCGTTGTTTCGATTAATGAAAGAAATTGTGTTTAATAGACACCTTACTACTCCTTAAAAAATTAACAAAGTTACTACCTTCTACATTTTTTTACTAAAATCACACAAAGAAAAGAACTACTCAGCATCTACTCGCCTTGAAGCAAAAATATGTAGGAAAAATAACTTTTGTTTTAAAAAATTTACGATTTTCTTGAATTTTAACACTTCGTATTGACTCCTCGTGCTTCCATTACTGCATTTTATGCTGTTACAAACCTACCCTAGTTCCTCATACGGTTTTGGGGAATGTTCTCAAATTCCTTTGTAAGAGTAATTTTGAGCTCACGAAGCGTGAGCGCGTTTGAATATGCATTCGATTTTGAAACACATCTTTTATCGATTTGTGTTGGGTAAAAAACGAGTCAACTCGTCAGGACAACTTCTTTGATAATGCTGTAATTAAAAATATTTAATATACTGAAGCATTAATGTATGTAACTTTTATATATAACAATATACAGGATGTTACGTAAGGGTTATATCAACTCGAAGACAGCCCCATCAGCTGGTCGACCAGAACCCGTTTCCATATGTGGCGACCGCCGAAAAATATCAAATCAAAACAAACGTGTCCCAACGCCCCGGCTTCACGTAGCTACTACTATGCAATGAACGCGTGGTACGTATGTACAATGCCCTCCCGCGGTGGCGCGGGCATCGCGGCGGTGTGGGCGTCCTTAAAGGATTATTTTTGTTTATGTAAATAAAATTTTGATCAACACATAGTTATATTTCCCCAGATCCTCGTCCGTGGTTCGACAGGTGCACTGCGTGCAAGTGATAGTAAAATCTCTGTTTTTTCACCCCAATTTTAGAAAAATCTTACCTGTTTACAGAAAAGGTTCAAAATGGCCACCTTCCCGCCCGATGCACAAAGATACTCGCCGGTACATATTGCTCCGCACAGCTCGTAGCATTTCTTGTGTAACAGTGCTAAATGCGGTTTCAATCCGTAATTTAATTTCTTGCTCTGTTTCGCACTCGACTGCGTACACAGTATTTTTTAGGTATCCCCATAAAAAAAAGTCAAGCCACGTAACATCTGGAAATCGCGGAGGCCACGCGACACGGCCTCCTCGGCCTATCCACTGTGGGAAGCGTGCATTTTAATAATCTCGCATGTCACGAGCAAAATGTGCCGTGGCACCGTCATGCTGAAATATTAGGTTCATGTAGTGATGACGAGATCTACTTAACCTAACACTGGCATCACTGTGAGTTCGCGCCTGCTCACGCGGTACTCCGGCTATGAAACGCTCACGGAACAACTCTCGGGCAGCGCTCAAATTGCCTCCTGATGCTCCTACACAAAGCATCATCTCGTAATACTCTTCGTTACTCAGAGCCATTACTACACAACACAATCACTATCACACACAACTTGACACAACTAACAAATTAACACACTAAACAACTATTTACCTACCTCACTGCACAAAGCACTGAATTCAACTGAACTGACCTGTGACCTTGCTAAATAATTTTAAATAAAATTCTAGGAAACTTCAAACTGCGACTGACCGGCGACCGGGCGACCGAGCGCATCGTGCGGCATCGTTTGATGCGAAACAGAGACAAAATGTTCCTACCAGGAGAGAGACGGAAGGCTTTTCACAGGTGCGCATTATTTGTACTACCTATTTGATGTCGATGACAGAATCAGCTGATTTTAGCTAGTGTTGTTTAAACAAGTGTGTATTTTATTCGGTAATAATGTTTTTTTTTATGAACTTTTTCTTCTTCTTTGGCGGTCGCCACTTGTCGAAACGGGTTCTGGTCGACCAGCTGATGGGGCTGACTTCGGGTTGATATAACCCTTATGTAACACCCGGTATAAAAGTTACATACAAGAAGAAAACGATCAATATGGTAAATTCCAAAATTAAGCAACGTCAGTCAACAATATGTTTACAACAAAGCGATAAGTAAGCAATTTATTACATAAAACGAAGCATACCTGACACACATACACATGTATATTGTGTATATTGTACACGATACGAGTACAAAACACCGCTCGCAGACAAGTCCGCGACAGAATACATAATGTAAGGATAACAAAGCCTTGCATGTACCTATTGCCCACCAAATTTTAACTTCTCACGTGGCACAAGCTGAAAGCGACCGCGGTTTGACAAACTTTATTCCAACAACTGGGGACACCAACTGAAAATGACACTGCTGATACATACAGTTCGCGAGGGATAAGCTGAGCTTTGCATTTTTGTGTGAGTGACCACGAAAAGTAGAGTATAATCTCTTTGTGTAGTTGTGTGTACAACACGTGTATGTGTATAAGAGGTCACATATACGTTCACGTACACTGCACTCACACAAAGTTAAAGCTCAGCTTATCCCTCGCGAACTGTACCTATTTGTTATCGTGAAAGTGGACGTTTTCGTTGATCTATTGTTTCTGCAAATTTCAGGTTTCTACAATCTAAACTCGAACAACTGTACCCGAGTTAGATTACCTGTTATATTTAATATCAAAGAATTATTCCTTAATCGTGTGACATGCAGCCAATGGCCGTACTCCTAAATCAAGATTTAGGAATCCTTTGGAGGACGAGTAGACCTTTTCATTCTTTTCACAAAATGGAGAAAAATTCACACTAATATAATTGAATCTACCACGGTAGCTACCTAATAGCAAAATAATATCTTACAAGATTACCTGACAGACGATGTCCTGTTTAAATTATCGTTAAGGCTTTGTTTTTTTTCTTCTGACAATAAAACCAAAAAAGAATCAGTGAAATTGACCCGTTAATCAGGCGTGATAAATCATCCCTTGATCACATCAAGGGATGATTTAAAGAAGAAGATAAACAGCAACATTGCTACGTATTATGTGAGTTGTCCATTTTACTGTACGCTAAAGCTTATTACTTGAACAATTTCTAAGCGGGTGGGTAAGCAACAAAGGCGGAATTTCGCTAGAACCAGCCACCCACAAACAAACAGCCAGCCAGGAATCCGTCCACTGCAAGCTTGCGATACATACCGCATTATACTCTGAGTCGTTGGCATATAGGGATAGATTTTTAGTTTCATAAATGAAATCTTCCATATCTGCATTTGGTACACCTGCTGAAGATTGTAATGGCCAAATTTACCCGATCTGTGGGTTAAAAACGTCTCACCATAGGGATGTAGAGTAGGGTATACCGCCGTTTACCCAAATTTTATTTGCCCTTATTTCATTTGACAAAATAGTCAACAGACATAATATTATATGACATAATATTCATTTACCCTACTCTTAGTTGCTATATTAGTCACGTGCTACAAGCTTTGTTTCCCATAAAGTTGTGCGCGGCAGCGGCCGTCGAATTGCCACAATCATTTGTCATAATCATAGCCCCTTTTTTTAAGTTGCTGCGCCTTGACGTGGCCTTACTGCGTCCATTACCGGACGCCTCTGGTAGTTGCGGTAGTATTTACCCAGTGGCGCCCGGCCGATAATCATAGTCCTAATTATCAGATGCCATAACAACATTTGCCATCGACATTGAGGTTTAGGTTAGGTTAGAACATGAAAGACAATGTACGAGCCGAGCGAGCGAAGCGAGCGTGCCGCGGCAGCGGCCGGCGAAGTGCCAGTAAGCTAATAAGTAGGTAGGTATTAGAATTAAATCGCCTACAAATGTTTTGTCTATCCACCAATGTATTTATAACGGGTTTGTAAATCATTTTAGAGCGTTTGTAGAAATATCATGAGCAAATGCATAGATTGGAAGGAGATTCGAAAACAATTTATTATGGCGCTTAAATATCATGTGTAATGATTATTATGGCGTTTAAATATTATGTCTAATAATTATTATGGCATTTAAATATTGGTTATTAACACAATATTATTGGTTAATAACACATTAATATTGGTTGTTTAACACATGGCAAAGAGTTAGAGTTGGAACTGTTAATGAATTCAGATAATATTGATATTTTTTGTATTACAGAACATATGCGTAAGTCGAATGAGCTCATGTTCAATTTCAGTAATCACCGGGTTGGTAGTGCATTCTGCAGGGTGACCACAGTACGGGGGGATCTTTGATTTTATTAAATAAAAACCTTAAATTTAAAGAACGGAAAGATATTGTGTCTCTTTCTCTAGAGTGTAAAGTCGAACTGTCTTGCGTGGAAATGAAGCAATTCATAGTAGTATGCGTGTATAAACCTGGAACCTCGCCCTTTTGCGAATTTGAGGAACTTATTGACAAAGTTCTATGTAAACTTGGAAAAACTAATACCTAATAGTTTGTGGTGATTTTAATGTCGATTTACTTGTTAATACGCCTATGAGTTATAATATTTTAAATTTATTTAAATCACACAATCTTACAAACTTATTTTTGGAGCCTACTAGATATTGTGCTACAATAGCCACTTGCCTGGATAATATATACAGCGATATGTTGCCAGAAAGTAAAAGTATTATAAAAAAGCTAGATTCAGACCATTGTGGGCAAATAGCATATTTAAAATCACTAAAGAAAAAGTTATAAAACGTAAAATATTATGTAGACCAATAACTGGTGACCGCTTGGAACGTATGAGGGTTGGACTTTGCAATAAAATTCCATTCTTAGACACGTTTTTTTTTTTTTTTTTTTTAATTCCGCGGCCCAAGGCCGCGGCCGCTCTAACGTCCGTTGCCGGGCGTCTCTGGTTACTAGCAGAGGGTATGTCCAGTGGCGCCCGGCGGATTTTGACCACCTCTGTGGTCTCTTCGGGTGTTGGGTCGGGACGAGAATCCCGCGTCGTTGGGGGAAGGGTTTTATCCCGCGTCAGTGAGTGAATCTGGTTGCGTGCTATGGGGCAAAGGCCCCGCAGCACGCAACCCTTCTAGCCTGCTTCTGTAAGGACGGCGGATGGCGATCCCGCCGTCCTCAGGCCCCGATCATGGAGGTCGATAGTCTTGGGCGTAGTCGCGTAGTCTGGGGCGCCCTGGCCGCCGACTACGCTCCCTCTCCCTCCCGGCCGCCTCCTCCGCGAGCATGATTTGCTCGCAGAAGGACACGGCCGCGTTCCACCTACTCCGGCTGGAGACCATGGCTTGAAGCATGGTCTCCAGCGAGAGGGTATCCACGCCCAGACCCACTACGAGGTCCCGGCGCTGGCTCGCCCACGCTGAGCACTCCACCAACGTGTGGAGTGCGGTGTCGTCGTCGGAAACCTCGCAGTGTTGACACCGGGGTGTGACCTCACGATGCATGCGAAACAGATAGCTACCGAAGCATCCATGCCCGGCAACGATCTGCGTCGCACGATACGTGAGGTCACCATGCTGCCTCTGCAACCAATCGTCCATGATCGGTCTCACCGCCGCGATGATGGTGGTACCCCACTTGGGTTGCTCAAGTCGCACCCTCCATGACTCCATGAGATCCTGGTGGAGTTGGGACCGCTGGTCCTCGATTTCTCGAGACGCAGGCCTGTGGTCCCGCTCCAGCGCCTCCTTGCGCCATTGGAACAATGACGCAAGGGCTCTCGCTTCCAGGTCCCATGGAGGGGTCCCGGCTAGGAGACATGCAGCCTCTCCGGAGATCGTGCGGTACCCCCGTATGGTTCTGACGGCCAAGGTTCGAATTGGTCTGTTTAACAGAGTCACGTTCCCCTTGACCGCCAACCTATCCGCCCATACGGGAGCCCCTTATAGGGCCATACTCCGCACGATCCCCAGGTACAGTCTCCTGCAGGAAGCGTTGGGTCCCTTTAGGTTGGGTCACCTTGGGGACCAAACTTCGGAAATGTGGTCCGAAGTTCCATCGGCTATCAAGTACGATCCCTAGGTACTTCATCGAGGGCTTGATGCCGATGCTAACGCCTCCCACATTTATGCTGGAACCTTCGGGTGGACCGTTCCGAGGTCTGTGAAAACACAGAACCTCGGACTTGTGCAAGGCCACCTCCAGTCCCAGCTGCCGTATCCGACCCACGACTCGAGCAACACCCGTCGTGCCCTTGAGTGCTGCCTCCTGGTACGTTGCACCCCGCGCCGTGACGAGGGTATCGTCGGCGTAGCACGTTACGCCGACGCCCTTAGGCAACGCACCCCGCAGCACCCAGTCGTAGCCGATGTTCCACAGAAGCGGCCCCAGGACCGACCCCTGTGGAACACCGCACGACACATCTCGCCGAGCTGGCCCGAGCCAGCTGGGGAAAGCTACGGCCCTCTCCGAGAGATAGGCCCCGACAATACGACGTAGGTAGAGAGGCGTTTCGTGATACACGAGCGCCTCCCTAACGCAGCTCCATGGCAAGGTGTTGAACGCGTTGGCGATGTCAAGAGACACCGCCACCACCACCTTGCCCTGCGAGACTGCTTCCTCCGTCAGGCTCTTCACGCGCATGATCGCGCTCATGGTGGAGCGTCCCCGACGGAAACCGAACTGGTTATCCGCCAGGTCTGGCCCCACACTCGTGAGATGCTCGACGAGGCGCTCCGCGATAATTCGCTCAAAGAGCTTACACACCTCGTCGAGCAACACGATCGGCCGGTATCCGGACGGTGAGTCCACCGGCCGCCCCGCCTTACGGATCAGGACCAGTTTCCCCGTCCTCCACACCTTGGGAAACTGGCCCCTTTCGAGGCATGCGCTAAAGAGCCCCATCAGTCGAGGCCCGAGTTCTTCGAGGGCCAGGACCCATGCACGGCCAGGAATGCCGTCGGGTCCGGGGGCAGTGATTTTCCGGCGTTTAAGCCGGAGTACTGCCGCACCTAGCTCCCCCACGCTGACTTCGGGTACGTCGTCTTCGCTGGTGCTATCCGCGTCGGGCAGAGACGGAGCCATGCGCGGAGGGACGTGCTCCTCCGCGCTCGTCGGAAACAGGGAGCCCATGACCCGCTCCAGCTGCTGCGGCTGGAGACTCTGGGTCAGTGGGGGCGCCCTAGGTCGGAGTTTCTCCCTGACCTGTAGGTACGGGCGCCCCCATGGGTTCTGCTGCAGGGTCTCCAGGAGCTCCTCGCGGGCCGCCGTCTTGGCCCGCTTTATCGTCTCCTGGAGAATACCTTTGGCCTCCCTGTATGCCTGATAAAGCTCCGCCTCTCGGTCTGCCGCGTCGTCTGGGCGGCGATGCCTCCGGCGAAACCTGGTGTACCGGCGGCGGGCGGAGATGCATGCTGCGCGCAGCTCTGCAATCTCCGGCGACCACCAGTACACCTGCTTCCTGGCCGGTCTGGGTGTAACCCTAGGCATCGCCGCATAACAGATTTGCGACATGGCTCTCCTGAACCACTCCGCCTCTGTATCCACATCGGCAGGCCGGTCCGGTGCCGGAATCCAGGCCTGCACGATGGATGCCTCCAGGAGAGCTTCCCGATCAAGATGGTGAAGTGCCCAACGCGGATCCGGGGGATTTGCTACCGGCTGTGGGAGGTCAGGTGAGGGGACGACATCGAACCGGATGTACCGATGGTCCGAGTGCGTCTCCTCACCCTCCTCCACGCGCCAGCCTGTAATACGGCGGGCGAGGTCAGGGGATGCGAACGTTACGTCTACGATCGATTCCCCCCCTCGCCGCCAAAAGGTGATGACATTCCCCCGGTTGAGGACCTCCAGACCACGTGTTCTGGTCCAGTCCTCAAGAAGCCTTCCCTTGTCCCTGGTTTCCCGGGAGCCCCACGCCTCACTCCAGGCGTTGAAGTCTCCCAGGAGCAGGACAGAGCGAGGACGGCACGCGGCGAAGACGACGTCGAGCTCAGTGAGCCATAGCTCAAACTGAGACTCGTCAATGTTCGGCGAGATGTAGGCCGACACGACCGCAAACCCTTCAAATTCCGCCGCAACACACCCCCGGCCGCTTGCAATCAATGCAAGGCGCGAGGTGTCCACGGCGGAACCCCCAAAAATGCAACAGGCCGAGCCGTCCTGGTCCACCGGGCTTCCCGGGTGGACATAATACGGCTCGGCGACCACGGCCAAGTTAATGGACCACTGCGCGATGCTCTGGTACAGAAGATCCTGAGCAGCGCGGCAGTGGTTCAAGTTCACCTGCAGGATGCGGACATGGGCGCACATTAATGTACGTCCATGTCAGCATCCCGCTGCGAACATGGCCGCGCAGAAGCGGCTCCCCCGCTGCCTACAGCGGACGGACGAGGTTTAGGCCTCGAGGCGGCGCAGGTACGGCTGCCGACCCGATGGTCCGCCGTTTTGCCCTCCGCCTCGCATCTATAACAGCGAGGCGGGGCCTCACAGCCATTGGCCTTATGACCGGGCCGGCTGCAGCGGAAGCACCGTTCGCCCACGGTGTCTTCCGCTGTGCACTGCACTCCGACGTGCCCCACCACCATGCACCGGAAACACCTAGTTTCCCAGGCACGAAGGAGGTGCACCTGCGCCTTTAGGAAGCCCCCTACAAGGAGGCTTCGTCCGTCCGCCAATTTAAGTGCCGCCGCGACGGGGCACTAGGCGACTGTCATCCCATGACCGGTGGAGCCGAAGGAGATATCTCCAGCTTTCACCTGGTCATGGGGGCAGCCGCCCGCCTCCACGACGGCGGAGATTACTTCCTCCGTCGTGGCCGCGTCATCCAGACCCGTGATGCGCAATGCGGCGCATTTGGTAGGTCTGGTGACGCGGACGGCTTCTGCGTCCAGCGCGACCCTAAGGTGAGCCGCAAGGGCGTCCGCTTTGGGACCGCTGGAGGCGCCGGAGACCTCGAGGAGGCGAGCACCGGTGCGGGTGTTTTTACACCGGAGCCCCCCCTGAATATCGAGGGCCGAGAGGTTCACTGAGGCTTTAACCTGCCTCAGGACATCGGCGTACCCCACACCCTTCTCCACACCTGCCGGCGTCACGGTCAGGACGACGGCGGTGGAGCGAGGAGGGCGGGGCCTCTTCGGCGCCTTCGCCGCGGCGGCTTTGGCCGCTTTCTTTTTGGCCCTCTTGCGCTGCTTTTTGGCACCCACTACTTCCCATCCCTCCCGTCTGGAGGGATGTAAAGAGGCAGCAGGAGCAGCAGCGGGAGTGGCCCTGAAGGCAGCGGGGGTGGCACTCCTCTTGCCCTTCCCCTTGCCCTTCCGCGAAATGGCCGCAGCCTCGGCTGGCGTCCGCCTCGCTGGGACAGCGGACGGGGGCAGGGTGGGGTGGCGGCTAGGAGGCCGGCCTCTCGGACGGGGCGCAACCCCGGCGCCAGCAACAGCCGCGTAGGACAACGAGGGCTGCGTCAGCGCAGGGCGGTACGCCCGGTCCTCAAGGACGCCAAGGCGCCTCTCGATCGCCGCCATGAGCTCAGTAAGAGTAGGCGGCACAGGCTGTGGCGGCGATACGGGCGCCGCATTGGGCGCGGTTCTGGGTGCCGTCCTTGATGGCCCAGCCTTCGGGGAAGGCGGCGTGGGTTGGTCCGTCTGGGTCCCGGTAGGCCCCTTGACCAGCTTGGTCAGGTTCGCGACCTCCTGTCGCAGGGCCTCCATCTGTAGCCGGGACGCGGCAAGTTCCGCCTCCAGGCTGGCCACCTGGCCCCGGAGCTTCTGCTCCTCTGCGGGGACGCTCCGCGCTAGGAGCTCATCCAGGGAAGACTGGGCGTGAGTCACTGCCGTCTTCACCAACTGCCTCTTACCCTGCAGATTTTTGGTGCCACCCTTCATGGCTTCTGCAATTCGGGTAAGAGCCAGCATGAGCTCCCGCGCGGCTGGCACCTCCTTGTCCCTGCCACTGGGCAGGAACGGCACTGTAGGGGCGGGGGCTTTAAATACCGGCGACTTTCGGTATTTACCGGACGTCGTAATCTTTTCGTCGGAACCCCCTCCTCGGTCTCGCTGGATGCGGTTCCCCCAGAGCAACTGGTGCTCCGGTCACGCGACGACCCCGCCTTCGGGACTACCTTCTCCCGAGTCCTTTTGACTGGGGTCTTCCACAAGGAAGAACCCTCCGTCTCCATGCTGCTGGGAACGACGTCTGTCCCAGCAGTGGTCGACGCGACCTCCGCGTCGGTTTGGGGGGTGGTTTTGAGGCACACCCCCTGGCCTGTCGGGCTTTGTTGACCCCTCCCAAATACCTGATGGGGGTCGCTGTGACTGGTGCCGGGCCTGAGCCCCGCATCAGTCACAGCCGGGTGTTCGTGGAGGGATTCCTCACCTCCAGTTCCCCGTTGGGTAATCTTATTATTCGTAGTTTGCAAAGCCATTTTAAATAGTTGAACGTCCTTCGACGGGCGACACCCTAGGCGTGACAGCTCCCCTGCACGATTCATCCCCTCACCGGGTGTCAGAGCTTGGGATTGGGTTAATTTTTTATAGAGGTGTTCATCCTCGCGGCCCCGAGGGGCCACCGGTCCTGTCAATTCAGGATTACGGCTGGGCCGGGCGGGGGTCTTTACAAGACCGTTCCGCCCGCCCCGTTGGTGATTTTTTAACGAGGTTTTCTTCCTCACGGTTCCGAAGAACCGGCTTCCCGCCTGCTGTCAGGCGGGGTTCGGCCGAACGGTGGTCTCTGCGAGACCGTGTCCGACACCGCTGATGAGCTCAGTGATGTCGGACCCGTCGCCCTGGTGGTTTCTCCGCACAGCAGCACTCTGCTCTGCAGAGTGTCGGCGGAGAGACTTGGGCCGCGCTAGGCCCCCGTCGTGGTGGGTCTGCGTTCCTCATGCGAGGCGGCAAGACCCCCACCTTGGCCAGAATTAGCCGTAGTAGCTACAACTCTCAATTCAAGTCTAAGGAGGTCATGATTAGTGATAGTCCTACTTTCAGTGAATGGGCCACTGAGGGTATACACAAAAGTAGACAAAAACTTTATGAACTATACTCAGAAAGACAGCTTAATAGATCAGTTGAATTTCTAGATTATGTTAAAACTTATTCAAAAAAGTTTAAAGCAGATTGTTTAGCAGCTAAATCAAAATATATAAGTGATAAAATTCTCAATAGTGCAGACAAAGTTAAATCTACTTGGAAAATTATAAACGCGGAAAGAGGTCAACAAAAATTAAATGATAATAATTTTAAACTTAATTTAAATGGTAAAATAACAACATCAGACTTCGAGGTCGCTAACGAATTTGAAAATTTTTTCTCCCGATTTCCTGTAGATTTGACAAAAACCCTAGGCTCTTCAACCCCCATTGCAGAATCTTTGTTAAAAGCAAACGTTCCTTGTTGTAACGTTATGTTTAAATTCAGTAAAGTTAACATAAACACCATCTTAAAAACTTTTAAATCTTTAAATATCAAGAAAACAGCTGACCTCTGGGGCATCTCTGTGTATTTAGTAAATTGTTTTATTGAAATGGTTGCTCCTTAACTAGTAATAATATTTAATAATTGTGTTGATAGTGGTGTGTTCCCTGAGTTAATGAAATCTAGTAAAATAATTCCCCTGTTTAAATCGGGTAGTACTTCAGATCCGTCCAATTTCCGTCCCATTTCTGTACTACCTACATTTAGTAAAATTTTTGAAAAAATTATGCTTAATCAAATGGAAAATCACTTTAACGTTAATAAACTATTACATACAAAACAATTCGGTTTCACTCGTGGTCGGTCCACCACTGATGCCGGAATTAAATTATTAGAGTGTATATACAGGGCCTGGGATGAGTCATATGATGCTTATGGTGTATTCTGTGACTTATCTAAGGCCTTCGATTGCGTTCAACACCAGACTTTAATTAAGAAACTTGATCATTACGGAATCCGGGGGATGGCCTTGAATTTCGTCAATTCTTACTTAAGTGATAGGGTCCAGAAAGTAGTGATCAATGGTAAACAGTCACCTGGTTCCCCTGTAGCAATGGGGGTACCGCAGGGTTCAATTTTGGGACCTTTTCTTTTTCTAGTATATATTAATGATCTCCCTCACCTCATAAGAGACGACCACGAGGTAGTTTTGTTTGCTGATGACACTTCTTTAATATTTAAAGTTAAACGTGGACAGCGCGAACTTGACGATGTAAACATTGCCCTCTCTAGGATAGTCCACTGGTTTTGTGCTAATAATTTATTATTAAATGAAAATAAAACTAAATGTGTAAGATTCACCTTACCTAATGTAAGACTTGTTAAAACCAGTGTTAAGGTTAGGGATGATATAATAGAATTGGTCGATGACACTGTCTTTCTGGGCATAACGTTAGACTCCAAATTGCAATGGGGGCCTCATATCGGGAAAATTTCGGCCAGGCTTAGTTCAGCAGCCTATGCTGTCAAAAAGATCCGTCAACTTACAGACATTAAAACGGCGCGTCTTGTCTACTTCAGCTACTTCCACAGTATCATGACATATGGCATACTACTGTGGGGTAACGCTGCCGATATTGAAGGCATCTTTGTGTTGCAGAAGAGGGCTGTCCGGACTATCTATGGAATGGGGTCTCGGGAGTCATTAAGAGATAAGTTTAAGCATATTAACATCCTTACAGTGTATTCACAGTATATTTATGAAATTTTATTGTATACCCACAAGAACAAAAGTAAATTTGTGAAAAATAGTGATAATCATAATCTAAACTTAAGAAATAAGGATAAACTGGCTGTTCCTAAATTTAGGCTTCATAAAGTGAGTAATTCTTTTGCGGGGAACTTTATTCGAATGTACAATACATTGCCAACCGAAATAGCAAATTTATCTGTTAATAAATTTAAAAAACTAATAAAACGTAAATTGTGCCATAAAGCTTATTATAGTATTAATGATTTCTTAGATGACAAGGCTGCCTGGTTGTAACACGAATTGCTCCTTTCTAAATAACTCTGTATTAGATTTAAGATGAAATATTTTGGAAAAAAGCCGAACTGAGTTTCTTGAGGGCTCTTCTCAGTCTCGTTGCATTTTGGAACCCTCGGTAGAGTCACACCAACTTTTGACGAATCTAAATAATTTTCTAAAAATTTCAAAGATAATAAACGTTATTTTATTTTTTATTTTATTTTTATTTTATAAATATTATGTCTAATAATCATTATGGCGTTTAAATATTATATCTAATAATTATTATGGCAATTAAAAATATGAAAAACAATACGTATGGCACTCGTATCTTATGGTATCTAAGTTTCGGGCAATTAAAAGTATGTCATATGTCTTTTAGGGCAAACAAAACACTCGGGCAAAAGAAATTCGGGAATATGATGATTATGGTATATAATCTTCGGGCAAACAATAGACAACCGTAGAGTAGGTATTTAGTAGGTAATATGGGATGTAGAAATTTATGTGCGTGTGTTCTGTAGTTAACTACTCTTACTTTATTTTCTTACTGGAAGGTCTACCTGTATCGTCTCTGTATAGGTACCTACCATTTAAAAATGTATCACAAAAATAAAAAGATTAATAAAACACAAACACTTACCTAAAGCATTGCCTAAGTGTGTGAAGTTAGATACTGTACAGATATGGTTGCGGTTTTTACAGAGAGACTAAGCTGAGTTTCAGGCAACATTAGCCTTTACTTCATAATTAATATTACACGGGTAGAGCTGCAAGTATCAATTAGTTTTACATAAAATCTGTTGCAGAATGTGAGTAAGCACAGTACCTATGTGACTAGTGTGTGTGTACATGTGTAGATATATCGTATGTGTTGTATGAATAGTGAACGTAGGAGTCCGTAGATGGCGGAGAGTTATTTACACAACGTATTTGCCACAGGCGGGCGGACGACGGGTTACAAACATTTGCATTACCAACTGGATATCGCATAGTGTTGGCTGTTTGTCGGTGCTAATATTTATCGATATGTTAGCTCTTAATGTTGATTTGTCGAAATAAACTGTAGATTACACACATAATTTATCTACATAATAATTCAGGTTTTAAAGACTCCATATAAACCTAACATACCTCACATTTGTTCGCGTAGTTCGCAGTCCTGTGGAATGAACACACACAATGTTGGGACAACTAAGACAAAGAGTAATAAAGGCTCTATCAACCTCTCCGGTCATATTTACCTGCACTGATGACAGACTGTGCATCAGTCCTAGCAGCCCTAGCAAAAGTAGGTACTAATAATACCTATAAAGACTTTGGTTTACATTTTGTTAAGTGTTAAATGCAAGTTCATAAATTTTCTACTTGAAATTGCACACGCACTTAACACTTAACAAAATCTAAACAAGTTTCAAAAGAGAGTTAAAAAATTACAGTTCTTCCATCGAACTTCTCGAGTTTGGACTTAAAATGATGGCTAAGTGTGCAGCTGTGATAGATATAATCGATAGTCTCGATACTGAAAATTTACATCTCTACATTCAGCATAGCCCGTGGTGCTTGCGGGGCGAAACCGAATTTCCGAAACGTCTAATAAGTTGGATGTTAAGCTGACAGTACCATGTACTATGTACATGACAAGACCAATCTAACAATACCTCCTCACTCCTTTAAACCGTATGTTTTACTACGATGTTAGAAGTAGTCAGTATAAAATGATAGTTCAGTATAAACTGGTCGTATTCAATGTGTGAGTCTCATTTGCCAGCGTTAGTTACTACGTAGTTGAAGCTTCAAAATTAGGAAATGTTTAGTTAGACGTTTGTAAAGGGTGGGGCTTGTATATGTTAAGTACAGTTGGCAAAATAATTGCTCGGTTTTATTTTAGCGAATTTATTAGACAGATTCCTCATGGACAGTGCAGACTGGAGCCGGAAGCACAAAACAGGGATTTGTCAAAAGTATAAGAATATTTAGGACCTGATTAAAGACAATTAATTGTTGTAAGTATAGTAAAAATTGACTTTGTAATTATGTTAAATGTTTCGATTGGCCCAGTTACTTTTGCCTGCGTTCTACCCTACCTACGCTTCACGCCCCCAAAGGTAAATAAATAAATAAATGTTTTTATACATTCTCCCACGTCATCTAACCTACACTAAGCTATAAGCTTGTGCTATGGGATCCAGACAACTGCTAAACATACTTATATATCTCTAAATACATACATAATATACATAGAAAACATCCAAACTCCGAAACCAACTATTTATGTGTTGTAGTGTTGACGTTTATTGTAACACATTTACTAAAAATAACTTATTTGATGTATAGTAATCAATTTCCTACAAGTATTTTATTGAAAAACGGGCGCAGAGTTGATTTCAGAGTCGTATTTCAATCAAAAATACTTATAAATTGAGTTTAAAAAAATACATAAAGCATTGGATATACATTTTAATTGTCATTTAATGTAACAGATGATTGAATTGTATTACAATTATTTAGTCAAAAAATAAACCATTTGGCCAATTTTTGAGTTTAACATCGTAATTTGATCGTGATTTTTGGTTTAAATACACAGTAATTACAAAAATAAAATTATTCCAAAATAAACTACGTTCATTAGAGAACCGATTTCTGTAAGAAAGACTGGAAAGCCGACCCCAACTGAGTTGGGAAAAGGCTCGGTGAATGATGAATGATGATAGGAAATTCTTGCAAATACTTTGTCAAAATATTGATATAACTTCAATCGAAATTACAATAAACTACGATACACAAGTGGGCACTGTACTAAGACGGCGCATTTTGTGAAATGGCTCTTAACAACATTCATAACTTTCTATAGATAATACATGGGGCACACTAAAAGTTTTGCACTTCTAGCTAATCGGAACTATTTGAATTTCGAATGTTATATTTTTTTAAACCTTCTTGGTAATAAAAAAATCAATTGGCGGGAAATCATTTGTCAATTGTTTTTTATCACACATCAAAGTAATACGTATGCAACGAAAATGGAATTAAGTCAAAAAGATTTTAGAGCGATGATTTTTTATGATTTTAAAAGTTCTCTCTCTTCGCAAGACTGTGCCGCTCGTCTTCAAAATGCTTTTGGGAGAGAAGCACCTTGTTTGAGCACTGTGAGGCGATGGTTTGCTGAATTTGAGAGAGGTCGAGTTTCTTTACATGACGAATTTCGTGAAGGGCGGCCTTCAACTGCCGTCAACGAAAATAATGTGGCTACTGTTAAGCGGTTAATTGAAGAAAACCCGCGGATTACCTATGAGTCAATTCGAGGACTATTGGGGATTGGTATGAGTCAAATCCAGAAAATTTTACACGAAGAATTGAAATTTCGGAAACTTTGTTGTCGTTGGATCCCTCATGAACTGACAGCGGAGCAGAAGCGGGACCGCGTGGAATAGTGCTCACAGATGCTACTGAAGTACTAGCACGGACATTCTAGTGCTGTTTATGACATTGTCACAGGAGACGAAACGTGGATTTATTGTTTTGAACCCGAAAAAAAACAGCAATCTTGTGAATGGATGTTTGAAAATGAGAACAAGCCAACAAACGTGAGGCATGCGAGAAACGTTGGTAAAAAAATGATCGCGTTTTTTTTCTCAGCTACGGGTACCATCTGTACAATTCCACTTGAAGATCAAAAGACGGTTAATGCCGAGTGGTATTCTATCATTTGTTTACCCAGGATGTTAGAAAAAGTTCGCGAAAGACGACCCAAAAGCCGCGTTCTCCTACATCATGACAACGCTTCTCCACACACGGCCAACAAAACAAAGTAATTTTTAGCTTCCGAAAAAGTACAACTCATCACCAATCCTGCGCATAGCCTGGGATTTCTTATTTTCCCCAAAATCCAAGATTTGATGAGAGGTTTCACTTTTACCAACTCCGAAGAGGAAGTGATAGCGTTCAATCAGCACGTAGACAACATGCCTTCAGATCTGTGGTCCTCCTGTTTTAAAAAATGGTTCGATCGCATGAAAAATTTTTTAAAATGTAAAGGAGAGTATTTTGAAAAGCAAGAAACATAATATTTTCGTTTTAACATGTTGTTTTTTTTAAGTTACGCAAAACTTATAGTGTGACCTACGTATAAAGTAGAATTCATACATAATCTATACTTATAATAAATCTGTATAAGTGAAAATTCTGTACTTTGAAAATATCAAAAAAATAAATGGGGGTGTTACTATACCGACAGCGAACCAAAAATGTGATAAAAAAAATTTTTGTCTGTCTGTCTGTCTTTGTGTTTGTTTAGGCATCACGCAAAAACTACCGGTTCGATTACGACGAAACTTGGTATAATTATTCTTTAAGATCCTGGGCACCACGCTGGGTACTTTTTATCCAGGAAAAGTATATACAATAAAAACAAACTTAATTTTGCGGTTCGATCCCTAGACCCGATTACTGTACCAACCGTAAATAATAAGTTGGTCGTTGGTTACGTCACCCGCAGTGGAGTTCACTAAGGGGCACACGGCTAAGATACTATAATATTTTATCTTAAGATACAATATCGCTCAACAGCTATACATAATAAATCAGTAACTGGTGATCAAGAAAGCTATAACACGCAGGCGGAGCTGCGGGCAACAGCTAGTATTATCTAAAGTCATTCAGTCATCATTATAAACAACGAGTTTCGTATTTCGTAAGCTCATAATCGAGCTAATACTATAGTTTATACTCGTATAATATAGTTTCAACACTAGTACATTGTTTAAAACAGTGAGTATAAAACCTTTTTTTATTTAACAGACGACCAACAAAGCCACATCTCTTAAACTAGTGGTTCTGTGAACCGTAGACTTCGGGAGCTTTGTTTAGAAAATTTTTATCTTTAATTTTTTTAAACTTTCATTTTTCATCCTATCCAAAAAAATATCATTCACATGTTATTCATTGTAAGCAAGGAGTGTGTGTGTAAAATTTCATGAAAATCGGTTGATAAATACGGCCGCAAACATAATCTGACAGAACCGGTAGATGTAGAGATGTAGAGGTAGGTACAGACGAAAGAAATTCTCCCCAGTCTGCAAGTTGATACGGAGATCAAACAAGACAACTTTCATGTAATTCACAACAATAGCAAATTAATCTTCTCACTAACTGATAATTTCCCCTCTAATTTGATAATTTAACAAAAAAAAAGCGAGGAGAAATTCAACAAGTGTTACGAACGAGAATCGGGTGTCGAACGTTTAATGAGCGCTCCATCGGATTAATGGACTAATTAGGGGAAAAACCGGGAGAAAAACTCGACGGGTGTCTCGCAGACGATTCGCTTTTACTTTGAGGCAGGTCCGGGAACATTTTTACGTCAGTTTTCTGTCTTCCTTGGTGTAGTAGGAGTTCTTTGTATTGGCCATGTTACTTGAGTTGGTTGAGAATATATGTTGTTTTTACTTTTTCTTTGTGTTTCTATGTTCTTGATAACAGCAATAGAGTGGAGTACTAATATTTTAAATGTGGGTGTTTAGAACACCAATATCTACCCTACGGGGTAAAAGACATGTACTTTTAACCAATTGCTAGCAAAAATCTTTCGCGATTTTTGAATTAATAATAGTCATATTTAACGCTCTCTAAGCCCCATTTCAATTTGTAACGTTTTACAGTGAAAACTGAACAATTATATTTTCATTAAGATAGAAGAGATAATTTGCTGATATTTACTAAGACCAATCAAATTATGTCAGAAACTCATGTAGATTCAACTATTTATTTATTGTTTTCACAATACAGATTGCTATTTTACCGGGTTATCTGTTTAAAGTTTGTAAGGTGCTATTAGCATCTATTAATCTAATAGTGTGTTAACACTGGAATTCTCATGAATGTAGCGAATAAAACTACGGGAAATTGTATTTAAATATTATTTAAATATTATTTTCAGAGTCAATGAACAAAATTTTATCAACGGCCAATACACAGCACCCCGACTAACCGTGCTCTCGCGAACATTGCCGCGTTGAGCAATCATAATGAATATTTTATTTTATCATAGCGTGCTCCACCCCGCGTCTTGACACCCGCCCGCGCCCCCCCCCCCCAGCCATGAACTTGACACCGAACGAAAAATTAGTTCACAACGTGAAAGTGAACTTTGTACAGAGTTTGCACTTTTTGAACGAACCTAGACTGAGATAAAAGAACTTGCCAACACTTCGGCGACGAGTTCCCGACGGGGTTTGTACTTCATCTGTAGGTAGATACCTACGACTATGGTACCTACTCATACAAACACGCTATATTCGTAGAAAGGGTAGGTAGATAGCTAAATATTATACCTAATTGTCAACCTGTATCAAAATTTCGGCATTAACTGTTCTTTTAACCCATGAAGCAATGTTTGGTTCGTCTAGTACAGTATTTACTCGCAGGCGGAGCCACAACTGACCGTCATTTTTATAGTATAGGTCAAGGTATATAATTTCATCACAATTTAAGTAGTTAAATACACCTCATACATTATCAAATTAAAGTTTCCAAACTATAAATTCATCTCTAATTACCCTCTCAGGCATTGGGATCAAATAAGCTCCATAAACAACCCTCTTTTTTAAACAGTTCAAAAACCCCGAGTGCAGGCTCCTTGTGAATTAACATACTTAACTCAAAGCTACCAAACTAACCGCATATGAGTAAAAAATCTAACGTATTTTATGCATTCACTCAGTGTATAAGGCTAATTAAAAAAGTACAGAGGTTGGTTTTGCGAGTAGCGTAGTTCCGCTACTCTCCGGTAGGTAGCGCTTTTAGCTTTGACAAGACGGGTGGTTTTGTAGGTTTATGTCGTGTTTGTGGGGTTTCATTTTTTAATGAGGTCGTGTATTCGGGTTTAATGGTAGCCGGGCCTGCTTTGTGCACCGATAAGCGGTGTGCTGTGTATCGCAGTAGGCACGGTTCCACGCAAAGGGACCTTCTGTACCCTATTAGATCGTGTGTGCGTTCATGAAAGAGTTACTTTACGTTCCGTGTTGACTTATTCAAACTTCAGTATGAGCGACATTGCGTAATAATGTAGGTAATTATTAGAGCGCAATGTAGTAGATATTAGATATTACTTGATTCTCTAATTAAGCATTTTAAATGAATTAGGTAAGGTATAGATAAGATAGATAGATAAAGAGGAAAAAAAGTAAAATATTCGACGATGGTAAAGTTAAAAGAACATTCAATGAAAGATACGAGTATAAAATGTATTGCATTGTATGTTATACTAGGTAAAGTTACGCTGCTGTAAACAGTGCGCGGCTTCGTATTGAGCGAAGCGTTTTTTTTTAATTTTTTTTTTATTTAAATTGAATATTTGAGCTTCGTCACGACCTTAATTGAAATCAGCTATTAATTTAGGTGAAAAAATTTTAATTATCGGTCAAGAGGTTGCTGAGAAACGAACATCCGAACATTTTACATTTAACTTGCTCCATGGGAGCTCCGCATACCTTCGGCTCGCTTCGCTCAATAAAAATAATATTAATCTTTCATTTTATGTACATTATTTCAAGGGTGTAAATAAAAAGAAGTCTTTATTTTAAAAGAAAAGTACCTAACCATGATCATTGTATAGGTACATTATATTTTTGTATGGGGACAGGGGGAATGCTCTGACCACTGCTGAGCTACGACCATGGACCTATATCTCTATGGTTACGACCAATACCAACAACATCCAATTTTTGCTTCAATTTAGAATTTCTAGATCGCGCTATTAAGGTTAGAGTTGAATCGACCTTGGATAGATTCGGTAGAATTCCGGTAGGTACGCATTTCTGCAAGTAGCAACATCAATATAATTATGTCTTAGAATCAAACCTTCAGACACAATTATGCTGGAAGGCTGGATGTATTCTTTGGTAAACATTGATATTGTGTTGTGACTGTCAAGTTTATAATCTTCCGCACTGTGGTGTAAACTGTCCTGTCTATTATAGATAGTATAGATTCGGAAACGATGTTCAGTTAGTGGCCGGATCGCGGTCTTGCACTGTGGAACTGCCTAACTATATGACGCCTGAGTGTCGTCTCGAACGTATAGGTTATTATCATAGGTACGTTTAGCAACAGTTATATTTTTATGCGATGGAACTTTTGACCGCAGAACCAGTTCTATTCTGATCTAAGCCCTGGTTTAGTACTCCACTATTAAAAACAGCTCTCAGCGATATTAGTTTAATTATTCCTATATATCTCTATACCAATTTGAAAATAAATAATATTCTAATAAGAATTTTACAAAACCTGCAAGCGCGCCATCTATTTACGAGTAGCTAGTTTTAAAATTCGTCACTAGATGGCCGCACTAGCGTTTATGTAGCTATAAACTGCTTTGTTGAATTTTGTTCATACGATGTTTATTTTTATGCAACTGTATTTGTCTATTTACTTTAACTTTAAAAAAATAAATAAACCAGATTTTATGAAAATTTATATTATGTTTATCATAATGTTTTAAAAGTCTGTATCAAAAATATCAGAAACTCTTCCCAATACGCCAGAAAAAACGAAACAAAAAGTTCTAAACACGAACTTCTGTCAAAAAAATTGTCAGATGCAAAATTTTTGATCACCTAGCACAGCTGACAGTACACACTACATATTTTTTTGGTAATTAAAGCAAGGAAAATGACAATACCAGTGTGTGGGTGCGCGTAGTGGATGATTTATTTAGGCCAAGGTGTACTTTGGTGAGATGGTGCGGTGGAGGTGTGCCGTGGTTCTGGCCATGCTGCTGCTAATGCCAACAAGGACTGACTCTAAACTCGACGAAGATGACGGAGAGGAGGAGTAAGTATACCTGTTTCCATCATAGTTTTATTACAAATAGCAATAGTAGATAGTTTTCTAGTACCCTACTTTTTAAACTTTCGCATTTTGTACTGTCTTAAGACGACGGGATCATAAAAGCAATTATTGAGAGGTAGATAGAGAGGTATTATATATCTCTATTTATAATGCCTTAATTTTATAATAGCTGTCTAGTAGGTTGAAAAACTTAGATATGAGTTATGTACCTATGACACTAGCTGTGTCATACATAACTCTTTCTAGTAGGTAGATGAGGTAGAAAGCTTAAGTACCTATGAGTTATGTATGACACAGCTAAACGAATACTACTTATTAGACAATATTATATTATACTTATAAATATATACCAAATAGATCAAAATATATATGTATATATAATGTTGGTTATGGTGAAATGGTGGAATGGTGAAAAATATAATGTTGGATTTTGAGTATAAAGGTCATCGATAAAACAAACTAGCATGTACGAGAGGATAGCTCCAAAATGATAATAATTCTTTGTTTTGTCATAGAGTACTTATAGTACAAATGCCACATCCCATGCCAATAAATGGGGCGGTTCTAAATAACGGCTATTTTCCTAGTGACTAAGTAAAATTCCCAAATAGATCACAGTGGAGTTAAACGGTCTTTCGATACAGGTCTGGGTACATTCTTATAGATAAGGTAAATTTTTTGGAAGATAAAATTATTTACTCTTTAGGTAAGCCTGGTAAGCTCTTATAAGTAAAGGTCTGTGTTGTTGTGACTGCTTTATACTTAATTTATTTAAAATAAGGTTTGTTTTTCACGCGTTTGGATTGTTCGAGGTAGGATATTTGAGATCTGATTGGGGCTGTTGTAGCCTAATATTTTTTTAACGTGAGGTGGCATTTGTTTTCTGTGCCTTCTTGGAGTGTTATATAATATAACAGATCAATCGAGTGTTTCCCCAGAGGGTTAGGTAGTGGTGTTTAACACGCCTACTTGTCGTAAGTAACTAAGTAAGACGTTAACATAATCGACATTGTTTAAATTTTGAATAGTTCAGGGTATTAGCATTTAGTTGTTTGTAAAAATCGTCAAGACCTTCAGCGTCAAACTCTGTCCCTATAATGGTTAATTGTAGTAATGCATAAAGGACATCACCAGTTTAGATCGTGCGAAAAGGTTGATAATCGTACAAAAAAGGCCGTCTGAACGATCTGAACCTGCAGGTGATCTGTCAGTGTGTAGGCTGCCTTACAATATACACCACTGAGCAATTTGTATTTTTCTAAACTCCCATAATACCTGGTATGAAACTAAACCGAACTTTGAAACGGTAAATAGTTGCTTAAAGTTGAACTGGTGAATCGTTTATTGGTATTTGTAATCATTATCTTTGCCTATTTGTCACCCACTGCTGGACTTAGGCACCCCCGAAGAGGAGGGAATTCAGAAAACATACACCTCGATGGACTGGTTGGTATAGGGCTTTGTAAAGTTAATACTATCAGGCGATACTTTTCGGAAGTCCATAGTTAAATTAAATAAATCTAACTACTTTGCAATATTCCGCCACATGCAAATTACCCAACTCTCGTATTTATTCATGCACAAGTCCGCCCTCCAAACCCACTTAGGCCGAAAGAATAGAGAAATAATTTTGAAAATAGAATCGACACGTGTTTCGCCCCCAACCAGGGGCATCATCAGGAGATGTTGATGGCTCGGCGCACGGCGACCGAATGAGCCACAACTCGTAAACCGCACCTATTTATATCCTAGGTTTTTTATTTCTACCCACAACCATTACACCAAATTATTTTATGTCTACCCACCACCGTTGTTTGAATGACGTATACCTACCCGCAGCAAAGGGGAAGAGGCGAAATTAAGTTGATCATTTAAAATATTAGGGTTCAAGCGTCTATGTTTGTAGATTTCTAATTGTTCCAAAACCGAAAGCCTCAGTCCTTTGTTGCAGGTGTGCAGAACGTCATAAGTGTGAGGATTAGGTAGGGAGTGACCGGAGTCCAACAAATGTTTTGCGAAATGAGACCGTTCTGGGCGATTGTTTCTAAAAGCTGATATAGGGCTTTGTGACAAATTTTCCTTCTCTTTGTTAACATTCTCAATAAACATATTAAATATACACAGAAAATACCCAAACTCCGAAACACATTTGTGGATCACACAAATATATTTGATTCGGCCCGGGAATCGAATCCGGGACCTTAGAGACGGCAGCGACATATACGGTATGTGTATGCTGCAACCGTCAAAGTTAACTGCGCCACCAAAGTATTATTTAAAAAATACCTGATAGACGTTATATAACGTAAATGGTTGCGCAACATACGAGTACATAGTTTCTTTTAAGTAGAAAAGAAGAAGCGGAAGAAGACGAAGATGAGGACGAGGACGAGGAAGAAGAAGAAAGTGGACCACTATCGGTTAAAGAAGAGAGAGTGACGCCAATGCGGCGAGCGCCCATCGTGCCTACTCCTAAAACACTGTCGGTTACAAGAACAGTTAGGAAACGACCAACGGAATGCTACGTGTGCGCGTACAAGTCTGAAACGCCCCTTAGAGCGTGTTTGGATCCAACGAAATACAGGTGATGATAAAAAACACGTTAAACATTGATACATACATACATACATATTGTCACGCCTCTTTCCCATGGGGGTAGGCAGAGACTATGGAATTCCACTTGCTACGATCCTGGTATACTTCTTTCGCTTCTTCCACTTTCATAACTATCTTCATGCACGCTCTCCGGTTATGGGTACTCTTTACTTTTTTTTTGGTCAAAACATCTCCGATTTGGTCGAAGTACGTTCGCCTAGGTCGACCCTTACCTGCCTGCCCATTTACGCCCGCCTTATGTATCTGTTTCGTCAATCTTCTTTCATCCATCCTTTCTACGTGCCCGAACCATCGAAGCATCCCGTTTTCTATCTTACTCTCTACATCTTCTGACACACCGCAACGTTCTCGTAAACATTGACACAAAAGCATGATATCAAATTACCGGAATGGGACCAAATAGTCGGAATGACTACTTGGAAAGCAGTAGCTTTCAGTTCTCCATTTATTTTAAAATCGGTTCACGCAGTCCAAAGATATGAGGTAACAAAAATAAAATAAAATACAGTAATTGTAAACCTCCTTTCAATTTGGTTAAAAATGAATACGTGATGACCATTAGCGAAGCGTCTACATTTCAAGACCACACTGGACCATTTTCCTTTCGTCTGTCTGTCTGTATGTATGTTACGAGCTAGCAGCCACATTTTTTATTCGATCTCCACGAAACTTGACACAATTGTTCCTTAATTTAAAACATTTTTTTCTTAATGAGCTTTTTTTGCTTGGGAGGGATAGGAGCGCAAAACGCCCAAATAATGTTTTGACTTTGTCTATTTAAAATTGAATAAGACCCTCCTTAGAACGGGAATCCTTAGTCGGCAATCGCTGCCGAAATAGTCCAAATATTATAATAAATGCTGACATTAGCATCAGCAACACACTGTTGGAGGAACACAATTGCTGTCTAGTTAGTGATCGACACCCCTAATACCATCGAGGTAAAAGTGGTAGACTCCACGTAGACTATCTCTTCTAGCCGTCACCATAAAAAAATATTCTTATTCTCAAAATATAATACTCTTTACTATTTATGAATGATGTAACAATTTAAGCAACAGCGCTACTGGGTTTGTAGTGTATTCTGGCAAGTCACTCAAACTGGTCGCATGGTTTAGTTATGGCCTGAGGTTTGACCACAACCATTGTTGCACAGACAGACAAAGCTGGCTTTGGACGTGCCTTTAGTGGTTAAGGCAGCACTACTACGTACTCTTATCATTCAACTTGATCATCGTAATTCTTACTAAGTTTATTTTGTCATCAGAGTACACACAATCACTTGTCACAGCTCAGAGGACAAATGTTTCACATCGGTGATATCAAAAGGGAATTCGTATGAGGCGGTGGTGAGGGGCTGTCGGTCTGGCTGCGTGGGATCACCGGAAACGACGTGTTGTGGGGTACCTAACTTCCTACTAATATTGTAGATGTAAAAGTTTGTGAAGATTTGGCTTTATCTTAGCAATATGAAGTTAGAAGTAACGGTCGCACAACGAACTCCGCGCCCAAGTTCATCTGCTAATTTCTCTAATTGCTCATTTATTACTAGAGACTCGTTTTTTAAATGGCTTGCCGACCACTTGTTCAGGCGGAGGCGCCGCAGGCTTATCTATGGGCAAGACTTCCGACCTCCGTGATCGGGACCTGAGGACAGTCAGAGGTTACAGGATCAGACCAGAAGGGTTGCGTACTATGAGGTTTCCACCTATGCACGTCTTTACTCACTTACGCAGGATACCTAAAACCTGACCCTCAAAGATGCGAGAAAACACCTGCCCAACCGCTAACAGAGGTATAGGTGGCCAAAGTTCGCCTGCTCCCTGGGGTTATCCTTCCGTGGGCGTACCCGGGATGCCTGGTAATGACCAATAGGGAGGCCGCCGGTCGTGGCCGTAACCGCAGTATGAAAAGGCGGACCACCAAGACTTATAAATTCTTGGTGGGACCCCTACACCTCTTATGCATTATGGATTAAAAGATATACATGGTTAAGTAACTCGCATCGAAACTGACATGTGTTTTTTCCGTTTTCAGGAAAATCGTTGCAACAGCCAGGCGTTCGCGATGCCTATAGTTGCACCTCGATCACTCACGGACTCAAGATCGTCATCGTCGAACAAAACACTTCACACTTCACCTCCCACAATACTGTTTTTTGTCTCTATATTATTAGTCCTTCAGACAGTTGTGAAAGTCGCCTTCGTTTGAGAAGCACTCCTAAAAGGCACCCTACACACCCACCATCGGTATTGTCAAAATTTTGTCAGAGAGACCTTGACGTAACCCTTGCTTTTAAAAAATTTCAGATAATGACGTCATACCATTAAGAGTTTATTAAAGTACACCATAGTTTGACGGCAAGGCTATAAATAATATTATAAAAATCTAGCTCCGGTATGTAATGTTGGGCAAAACTTGTAAGTCCAGCCATTTAGGAGGATTGTAAAAGGTGAAAGTGATAGTTTTGTGATACGATTTATTTTTATTCTGTTTTGTAAATCTGTAGTAAATTTTTTTGACTTTGTATAAAACGTTATCGCATATGTACACCAGCTTTTATTCTTACTTTGTTCTTATAATCAAGTGATAGAAATGTATACGGAAAATTTTAATTCCCTCTGCCAAAAATACCGAATTTCAACGATAAAGCCAATTGCCAACAACATAATTGTGTGAAGTTCTCTGAATTCCTGTAAAGGCATTCTTCAAAGGCACCCTTGTAAAGGGCCTTATGATTGAAAGGCACAAGGGAAGGGTCACTCGACCTTAGCGGTCAAGCCGCCCTTCCGCCCAATTGAACAGCTTCCGCCCTAGAGGCGAGGATGTGAAAATGGAATGAATAATTCATAACTACATGTTGCCGCAAATATTTTTGGAATAATATTTGAGAAACAAATTAGCTGACTATAAAACATTGTAATGTCTTTTAGGTGACACTTGCACAACCAAGAAGGTAACCTACCTTCTAGGTGAGGCATGTAGTAGGTAACATGAAGAATAAGAAGCAGGGTTTTAATGAAACGACAACTGTAACTAATGGAAGTCAATGACAACTTCTTGAATCTGATCAATCGGATAACTTTTTCTTAACTGTTTTTAGCATTATTGAACATTAAGAAATAATACTGAATGGAGTCAGGCGTTACCTGGCGAAAGTCCATGATAAAACACTAGCTGCTTTTATATGGTATTACACGTCTTCGTTTCAAGTGATTGGCTCCATATGTCGGAAACAAGTGTACTGGCTTCTTGAAGAGAACAGCTCTTTGAGACAGTCTTGAGAGACCACGAGGATACAGCCAGAATGCCTCGTGAAGAGGCGAAACATATGTCGACGTTTGTAATGTCTTCTTTTGAGCGAAATTATGCTATTATTTAAAAAATCATATAAACATCATATTTACCATTGTTTTATTAAGAAATAACTTTACTAAGATTATCAACAAAAACATGGAAATACAAATTAATATTACTTTGCATATTTAGAAAATTCCTCGAGGTATCGGCGCTCATATTTCCACTTTTATTAACTCGACCCCTGAGGTACTCACCACGTGTGAACTAACCCATAGGAAATTCCAATAAAACCGACGATTTCCCCTCGAAATACTCTCAATTTGGGGTGTCCAGTTAAGAAGCCAGTACACTTGTTTCCGACATATGGAGCCAATCACTTGAAACGAAGACGTGTAATACCATATAAAAGCAGCTAGTGAAAACTTTAATTTGACTACGTTAGAGAGTATATTGCTTTGTGTTATGGCAGAAGAAAAGTTGGTAATGTTAAATTTCTGGGGTGAGAAAACTCAATATCCGGACCGGACTTTGGGTGATTTTTATTGGTTATAAACAGGGGTTTGGTAAGTTAACCGAGATTTGGGTCGTGTGAAGTTTGGTCAAACAATATGTGAGGGTGTCGACTTTGTTCTCGTGTTTGATTTGAAAGTTAATAATAATTTGACATTCTCACACAACGTCATCTAGCCCAAATTAAGCTAATATAAGCTTGTGTTATGGGATCTAGACGACTGTTAAACATACTTATATATTTCTAAATACATACATATTATACATAGAAAATACCCAAACTCCGAAACAAACATTTGTGGATCACACAAATAATTTGAATCGACCCGGAATCGAACCTGGGACCTCAGGGTCGGCAGTCGCATACTCATACCACTGAGCCACCGAGGCAGTTAAGAATGATGTTTCTTTGACTTTTGGACATGGGAAGTTTTGTTTAATTTACATGTATGTTGTCCGTAATAGATGTTGTTTTTGTTTGATTGGTTTTGGTTAATTTTCTAAAGTACAGTTAAAGGACTAGCCAATCTCAATCGCAAGTAGTGCACTTGTCGACAAAAAGACGAGGTTCCGGGCTTCCGGTAAGTCCCGATTAGTAGTAATAGGCTTCCCCTCTACGTCTCTTTTGACTCTAGTTCATTGATTTAGTTTGGAAACTGGATATTTCCAGTTCTTTTTTTGAACCGCAAATTGAAGATAGAAGAAAACTTTTTAAATATTTCACATTACTTGTTTCCTGAGTTTTTCTTTCATTATTGGTAGGTATTCATGCTCAGTCAACAACCACTGACGCATGATGAAGGCAAATGCAATTAGATACACGTACCTAATTGTATTTGCATAGTATAGTCCGTTTAATCACTTACAACCGATTTGTGGGCGTGTTAACTTTTTTATGAATAAATAGTGACAAATCAAACCCTGAGGTCGCACGTGCTATACGTGTAAAAATTAAAAAGAGAATCTGTTCGCTTTTTAAATCCTTAGTACCTATAGGTAATTCAGTAGAAATAACACACCTGGTTAGTTATAGGAAAAGAAGCTTTAGAAAGGCACCATGTAAGGGATATTGTAGTGTGACGTAATGATCGATCATGTCATTTAACACGCTTGATCGGTCAACACTGAGATTTGCAATATACCCCCATAAGTGATGTTACGTGTTCGATAACGGTTGTGTCGATAGATTTGCTTTGTATATCTATTTACCAAAAATGAGTGTTAAAAACTCGCACTTATATCGTATACAGAACAGTTAGCAAGTACGGAAAAAGAGTACCTACTATTATCTCTGAGGAGGTAGGTAGTGTTGAAGTGGTCTCATATCAATTTGGTCCCATTCTGACAATTATTTGGTCCCATTTCTGTAATTTGAAGTCGGTTGCTGTGAAAATTTTTGACGTGTATTTTGTTAATCCCACGTAATAGGCGGCAAGCTTATTGCCTTTACCGAGCACTCTATAAAATAGAAAATAACCATTTTGTAATGTGCTTCTAAATTCCAAGAGCCAGGGCCAATATTACAAACTGCGGGCATCATACATAATAAAAACTTGTAGGCATAGTGCGCATAAAACTTTTTATCTTCTAAGGAACTCATTAAGAACTCTGACTCAAGTCATCTTCACGTGCACTGTCTTGTCCATCTAGCTCCATACCTCATCCTTCTGGATTACGTAGGACTACATTCTTCCGTATTACGTAGGGATCACAGTGCAGGTCCGAAATTCGGTTGCTTTGGGCGTTGGGCGACCAACAAATTAAGTGAAATGGGGGCATTAAATCGTCTGTGTCCTTACTGGAGAAAGACGTGACCTTTGCTAAACTTAATTTACCGCAACCAATATCTTTGCGTCATTGTTTCAATGGCTCAAGGAGCCGCGGGAGTGGGACCACAGGACCACAGTCTCGAGAAATCGAGGACCAGCGGTCCCAACTCCGTCAGGATCTCATGGAGACATGGAGGGTGCGACTTGAGCAACCAAAGTGGGGAACCACCGTCATCGCGGCGGTGAGACCGATCATGGACGAGTGACTGCAAAGGCGGCATGGTGACCTCACGTATCGTGCGACGCAGATGGTTACCGGGCATGAATGCTTCGGTGGCTATCTGTTTCGCATCCATCGTGAGGTCACATCCCGGTGTCAACACTGCGAGGTTTCCGACGACGACACTACACTCCACACATTGGTGGAGTGTTCAGCGTGGGCGATTCAACGCCGAGACCTCGTAGTGGGTCTGGGCGTGGATACCCTCTCGCTGGAAGCCATGCTTCAAGCCATGGTCTCCAGCGCGAGTAGGTGGAACGCGGCCGTGTCCTTCTGCAAGCAAGTCATGCTCGCGAAGGAGGCGGCTGAGAGGGAGAGGGAGCGTACTCTCCCCGCTGAGTTCCGAAGTCAGCGGCCAGGGCGCCGCAGACTAATTTACGCCCAGGACCATCGACCTCCATGATCGGGGACTGAGGACGGCGGGATAGCCACCCGCCTTTTTTATAGAAGCAGGCTAGAAGGGTCACGTGCTGCGGGGCCTCAGCCCCACAGCACGCAACCAGATTCACTCACCGACGTGGGATAAAACCCAACCCCAACGACGCGGGATTTTCATTCCGACCAAACCCCCGAAGAGGCCACAGAGGTGGCCAAAGTCCGCCGGGCGTCCACTGGAAATACCTTCGGGTGTCACCAGAGACTCACAGCAATGGACATGGGAGCGGCCGCGGTCTTGCGGAATTGAAAAAAATTAAAAAACCGCAACCTATATTTAAATAAAAGTATTTCAATACAGCCAATGTTTATAATATAGGAACGTAGTGACGAGGTGTTTCAAGAGTCTATATCGATAAAAAAATATGGAGTAGAGGACATCTCTAGCAAAAAATTATTGGTCCAATGACGAATGATCCACGCGTATTTAGTTCAATAAAATTATGCATAATCATCGTAGTATTGTGCTGTTATCCCTTGTTGACCGTTTTACTTGATAATAATAGAAAATATTGCGTATTATGTGTAATATTCGTATCCGTGACGGTTGTGGCTATCTGTTGTGTGGATACGCGCTGAGTCATGGAAGCATCGGAGGAGAATGGACTGCAATGCTGTGAACTTTATAATGTCTTCTTTAGCAGATTGGGTTTCTAAAAGACCAAAGACAGATTTTGGTGAAATCGCTATGAATGTTAAACAAATACATTCATAGCGATTTCACCAAAATCTGTATCACATTTTTAACTTGTTAAATTTAAAAAAATGTGATACAGATTTTGGTGAAATCGCTATGAATGTTCAACAAATACGTTAAAATTATGCCAGTTTCCAATAACTGTTTCAGAAATCGGACAGTAGCAGTGACTAAGTAAAATACTTTCGCGTTTGTTGGCCGACGGTGACCGCTGGACGGACAGACGGGCAAACATTGGATATTTGCATTCGCCGTTTTTTGTTGGCAGCCAGCCAAGTGACCGCCACTGTCGTCGCTTGACATGTCGCGAGCTTTTCTTTATACAGGATGAAGGCGCAGTATGTAAACATAATGGAGTGAAGAAATTAAAAATACACACAACACAAAACCTCGTCCTAATCCTGGAAGAGTGCAGACAAAGATGTATAACATAACCACATTTTAGCACAAGTCGGATCGATAGGAACTTTTGAAATTTGATTTATAATGGTGTACTTAAGACCTGCACCAATTTGCAGCAACTTTACAATTTTGTTCCGAATATTTTAACTGGATTACTCTGTTAGCTACGTGATTAGAGTTTTTTTTTTGGAAATAGGTGTAGGAAGGACTCTGTAAAATAAAGCTACTTACGAAAAATTTGCTAGCTGTTAATCAACAAGTTTCAATGTTCTAGGGCCCACGTACTATTTGTTCTTACATCTAGCTAGAGAAAACGGGAGGTACATTAATGTGTTCTAAAAGATGCACCCACTGTTTCGCACAAAGTGCATTACCATCGTCCGAAATAATGTACTTTATTTTTGTACTCACGATAAATAGCCGGAATTGTTCGCAGTTGTTAAATATTTGCTGATAACTTCCATCGCCAACGTATTTATTATCAACAGTTATTTTCGGTTAAATAAATGTGGTTTTCGAGTTGATGTCTTGTTATTTGACTGAGACAAAGATGACCTGGATAGGTGCTAAGGTATGCGACGTTTTCGTGGTTTGTCAAATTGTATTGTGTCTAAATATTCAGTTATATACGGTAGTAAAAGGACTCTGCAGTCACCTTTACCATGAAAAAGAGTATAGTGCTATCAACATCTTCATCCACACCTACACGCAGTGCACCTGTTGTTAGATAGACAAGTCTCCGACAAATATACCACAAAGCACCTTCCTATATTCCTTGAGTGTGTGAGTGCGTGCGTGCGTGCGTGCGTTCGTGCGTGCGTGCGTGTGTGTGTGTGTGTGTGTGTGTGTGTGTGTGTGTGTGTGTGAAAGGAACTACTTAATTACATACATGATTTTTGTAGTTCATCACTCAAATATTAGTAAGAGAATTCATTATCCCCTATCAAAACTCGGTTACTGAGTTATTCAGAGATCTTTAAACTTTGTTCATCTTGATGCGGGCATCTTTGGTGTCCGACTATAGCAAGTACAAAGCATTACCGGGATAGTGATGGATAATAAATTCACTTATCTTACTGCGGTACTCTCACACGACTAAGTTTTTCGACTTAAAACGATAGTTACTGCTAGTTTGTACCGGGTTCCGAATTACAAAGTATGGAGTCGGCATAATTGAGTAAGGAGGTCACTATTTATTATAAACAGGACTAAATATTTCCTTTGTAAGTATCCAATATTTCAGTACTGTTATGATCAGGAAGGTTGGTAGGTTACTGACCAAGATGCATTACATTCAAAGCACAAAATAAGAATAGCATCTAACGGATGGACCAGTTTTTCCGTAAGATGCTGAAATAGATTCATCTGATCACTTGCATTCGCTCGTCATGTATACTCAAAGGTAGGTACCTAATTCACACTTTACTACTATTTCTTATTGCTTAATGCATTTTGTTATCGATTAGTGACGTGCCCAAAAAATGTGTCACGTGCTATCGGTTTGCCAACGTTTTAATCAATTGTACATAAGCCTATTCCATACTCAGACAGCCGAGCGGACAGTAGCTAGGCCGCGAACGACCCTCCACATAGTATAGGGGCCTGCGTCTGATTGAAAAGTTGCTTAAACTAAAAGTTTTCAACAAATTCACGAACGGACTTTTGAAGTCACTAAGACTTCACAAGTCCACAGCAGTGTTTGTTCATGGTCTTTGTTTAAAATTCATGAACCATTACTAACCTACTTATATCCCAAATGACTATATGATTAAAATAGCAAATATTAGACTTTTAAGTCTTGTATATGTTCAAGGTCTGCGGAACTAAGATCGCTTTATCTAAGTGATGAGTTACTTCACTTAGCATTACGAAAAAAAAACATTTAAAAACCTTTTCGTGTTCCATTATATCCATATTCCAAAGAAATGACAAATCTACTGGGCCAATTTTGATGAAACTTCTTGGAAAACTGTGAAGTTAAATAGCGACACATAAAAGAAAGTATAAATAAAATATATTTTTATCCATGCCGCTAAATCCATAGTTACGCACTCGAATTTAACGAATATGATCGCAGAAAATTTCATTCATATGACGAAATGAACACAATTATTCTGAACATTCACTGAAGTCTATCCGTCGACATAAGTCGAAGTCGTCATACTAGGTCGGCAGATCATCCGGACTTCACCCCACGCACTGGCCACAAAACTGAGTACGCATATTGCTATTCCAGCAGATTACCATAATAAATGTTAATAAAGTCGCTGTACATGCGCATTAGCTGGTAATAAATCATTTGCGGCTCGCTATTGGTTTTTAGCATCGGCCTGTATCAATTATGCCATGGACTAAGGCGAGCGTTTATGTGTGAGATGAGGAGAAAAATGCTCTATCTATGCTGGTTGTTATTTTATTTGCGAAGAATACCCTTATTGATTCTGGTAATTAAGTGCCAAAGACGTTCTTAGACAACCGACAGGAAGAAGGACAAACTTATTTGTGACCGCATCGCCTCAAACAGCATTACATTTTTTTAGATTCGAACATATATTCTTTAGTCTTTTTCTTCTTAATAAATTCTTTATGGTGGTTAGCATTCAAATCTGTGTCTCTGATGACCAGTTTTTGAATTGAGAATTTTAAGTTGAGCATCCACTGAGTACGCCAAATGTCAAAATTCAGGAACAAATTTTGGCATTTGACGTGCTCAGCGGATATTTAACTACAAATTCTCAATTCAGAAATCGGCCGTGAGCCAACTGTTACTTGCAGTGATTCAATAGAGTTTTAGCAACCTATTTAATGTAGAGTATGTTGCCCATCGGTTGCATTGAAATACAGCGGGCGTACATAATCGCAGGCCTTACGATTCAGCGCCCACGTAAGAGTGTCCTGCAGGACGAAGAGCGTAAAGGTGTATACAGATTGGTAAGATTATTTAGAACCGTTAGAACCCATTTTTAGGGTTCTGTAGTTCAAGTCATGGAACTCAGTTTCGTCATGTCCGTTCTCGATTTTCTTCCTAAACGGTACCTATGTGCTAGAACTATGAAACTTCATATGGATGTGTAAAAACTCGAAACGCAATTACATGGATGACATCGTATCGGACGTATTTATTTAAGTTTGTTCACTGACCCTTTTCTTTTTTTCATTACCTACTAAATTCTGTTCAAATACCTAATATTAAAACAGAAATTCTACAGATATAATATACGAGTAGAGTCAGGTCTAACCTTAAGGATAGACTAAAACTCGCCTTATTGTTATGATTATGAATATTCAGGAACTGTTTAATGTTTGTACGTTTCAAACGAGTAATGGATTTGTTGTTAGAGGGCGTTAAAGCCTCGACGATAATATACTGTTAAATATGATCATACCTTTGTGGTATGACAGAGGATAATATTATTATCGGAGTCGTTAGATGTTGGAGAAGAAGTGAGCCAACTGCACATGTGGTGCACCTACCGAATAACGGCAGAAGTGGCAAATAAAACAGCCCCAGGTAAGCAGCTCTAGGATCGCCCATAGGGGAGTTTAGTAACGCTTATCAGAAACTTGTAACTATAAGTAAAATACTACTAACAATACTGGCACTAACAATCTTTAAAAATTAAGTCACTGACCTTCTATTTTGTTCACGCCTCGTTCTTGCAAACTTTGTTCATTGCTGCACCGCTCCTATTGGCCGTAGCGTGATGTTATAATTTATAATATAGCCTTCCTCCATAATGGACTATTCAAAACAAAATAATTTTTTCAATGCAAATCAGTATCTAGTTACTGAGATTAGCGCGTTCATCAAACTAACTTTTCAGCTTTATACTTAATACATATTAGTTAGAATAAGATATTGTTTTTTTTGTAAATTACATTCATTATCAGAACATACTATACAGATATTAAACAACGTAACGTTTAATACAAAAACAGACCATAGTTAGTTTTTCAGACGCAAGTAGTTACAAGTAGGTCGCTCTAAGTTCACGCCGCGACCTGTTCCCATAGTAACCCTTGCATGGTGCAAGCCAGCTGATCCGGGCCGCAGAAGGCCGCAGTCGTTATCGGTCAGCGCGCAACCTTTGCGAAGAAGCCTCCGCGACTTACACAATCGGGCTCTTTACGCGCAAAACGGCTAGGATTTCAAGTATTTATTGATTTTATAGCAAATTTTCCTTCGGTACGCTCCGCGTTTTTGGATATCAATTGGCAATTGAATGTTTCTGTGCAGACAGAGGCTCAAATAAACACGTCATTTTAATTCACCCGTGAAATATCTACAGTTTTATTTGTATTACCGTGTGCAAATAGCTCTCAACAGAGTTAAATTTACTTGAGCACCCATACCTCGTATACATTAATACAATTGTAACTGTAAAATATGTAAACCTTAACTTATCTTAGAGTTTCTAAAATCTCTAGAGTCCCCAAATTTTAACACTCACTCACAAACGCACACACAATCAAGTGTTATTCGCCGAAGGTATTATAATTTATGGCGTTGATTACATCCACATTTAGCTAACCACTTTAAGTTCCACCAGGGGCCAGCCTATTGCCTCGTCCATTTGTTAGCAGATGCACTGCGTGAAGGTGAGGTGATGTTGATAGGGTCCACAGCTTTTTTGAGTTTTCTGAGTTAGCTAGTAACCATTACGAATTTTATAAGTTATAGCAACGCAAATAATGTCATTCCATTCGGTTGGGATGGTGACATTTGCGCCCGCGCCGTCCGCTGACCTATCGGTCAGCGGACGGCGCGGATAGACCTATAGGTATATATGTAGACCTATGGGTATACCGACGACACGACCCAGTGTGAGGCATCTTCAACTGATGATTCGCTTTGTTGTTCTTTGATTACCATCTAAAGCTAGGCATAATTCAATAAGTTTGCGGCATATAGAACTTCCTTGTCTGACACCCTTGCTGAAACCTTTGCAAAAACAGAAAATAAATTTATTTTTCAAGCAATGAAAGTAGACTAACTTTTCTCAATTATTTCGCAATATAAATAGAGAAACGGACGATTTTTGGCTGAATGTACCAGGGTCTGTTTTGAGTCAAAGTAATTGCAATAATATCCACTGCATTACCGTAGTAGTTACTTTCCTTAGGCTGTAAAACGTAACGATGATATCCAAATTCAGTATCTTTGGCTGTGTTCTTGGTGGCTCAAATTTCAGTCTTGAAAAACATTATCCGTGGAAAGGGAATTGTCGTTGTTGACTTATTCATCTAGTGCGTTTAGAGCGTCAACCTTACACAAGTTTTCTATCAAGCATCTGCAGAAGATTTTTTGTAGTACGAATCTCGCAAAATTAAAATGACAAATGTTCGGTAGTTAATGATATAGGTCACTCTATTCAAAGATTATACAAGGTTCAAAGGTTACATTACAATCTCACATAAAATGTCCAGATTAGCGTAATAAATAGGTTAAAATAACTCAACTGCAAATGTCTACAAGATGATTAGTATATGCTGTACACATTCAAATGCTATGGACACGATCATACATTGCTGTGATTCGTGCTAAGCATCTTACATTCTGCATTATTCGAATGGTTCTCCATACCATATTGGGAAGTTACAACCTATTGGTTATTTATTAGAATTAAGTTTGAATTAAATTGAAGTGTAGTTTTAGTAGTCTCTGGGATATTCCATATTAATTTATCTATTATTGACGTAAAGACGTAGTGTTTATAGTTGCGTATGAAGTTGGTACTTCGATAAAATAGTTTCATGTTGAGATACCACTTGAATTAACGAAAACTCATTGAAAACTAAACCAATATATTTAATTTTTTCGATGTTACAATATTCAATTTCAATGCATATTGAAAGGCACTAAGTCCTTTTCGAGTGAGTCTAAAATTTGTACGATTTACAATCAGTTATTTCACGTTTTGGATATTTTTTATTGTATAAGTACTTAGTTAGCTATTTAGTAAAGATTTATAAGTATCTGCACCTGCAATATAACCCTACATTTTAATTTAACATACTTTTGTATTATAGTACACATATATTTGGTTACTGGTTCTGGGTTTAACAGTATTTTTATTGCCCTGACCCCAACCCTCCACATTGGTCTTTCGAGCCGGATTTGAACTACAGATCTATAATTAGACATCAGGTTTTTACTCTTAGTTAGAATAGAATAGACCAGAATAAACTTTATTGTACACCAATACAAATATGTATATGGAAACAATGTATAAAAATGTACAAATGGCAACCTTATCACTAAAGAGCGATCTCTTACATGCAACCTATTAGTAGTTCACAGGACAAGCTCTACTTACTTTAGTTTACTATTTATACCTCTTATTTATCTGACTATGAAAAGTAGATATCACTTTCATATTATAGTATGGAAACAACTTACATCTAATTCATTTTTTATTAGAAACCAAACTCAAAAACTATTGACCTTTCAATGTTCTCATAGTTAAGAATAATATTGTAGCGAATCTACAAATAAGGATGTACAAGACTATACATTTAGTACCATTAAAATTGAATAAGAACAATAAGCAATGGTTTAGCAATAAATCTTCGTAGAAGGCTATCAGAATAGGAACTATCAGATCCAGAACATTAGCGACCACGGGCTCTAGGCCACAGGCTATTGTATTGAAGCCAAAAGCTATTCAAATATATGCCCATAGAGAGACCCCGCAATTTGTGTCCAACGGAGTATTTTGACACCTTCATACATAAACATTTTCACTGTTTAAAAATTCTCTGGTGAGCTGCACCATGTTTTTGACCCATGTAGTGTAGCGAAAGATAGTTAACTAAAGTGAAAGATAGTATTTACAGTTTAGCAAAAGTATAACAGTTTATTATTACTATTCGAATACTCATATTTTGGGTAGTTCAAGATAATGAATTGAACAGTTGACGTTACTTTCAATACCAATGATGTGTTGCGCAAGACTTTAGACAAACGCAATGATTTATGACGTGAATATTGAAATAGCTTCCATAGGGACGCAATTAAAAAATCGGGGGATGAAGTTTGGGGTTGCAACTGCATATCTATCATCTCCATCCAAATTTTATATTTTGAATCATGTTAACGTTCTTCACATGTTATTTTCCATTTCTATATAATTTGTAATAAAAAATGTCCAAACTGAAATTGTACATGTCACAATAATAAGATATTTGGCGTTTTTCATGACCTAATTTTATTTCAGCCAGTTCAGTCAATTCCGTTCATACGCTTTAAACTAAAGTTAAAGCATAGTGCAACCAATCCCAAAATCATATAACATTGTGAACCCGCTATTGTGTGCAAGGTGAATGCTTATTATTCTGCGTACTGCGGTCACCATCCGATTATTATTCCCCTATTACCGTAATATAGTAATATTACTGCTCTCTCCAGATGGAATAAGGAAACGAATTGAGGAATTGGCTTGTGATTTATTGTCGTAAGCGGTTTTGTCAATAGGTGGTAAGTACTACAAATTTCTTTCTCATAACTTTGTAGAATTTCTTTATACGATTAAGTATAGCTGACTGCTTATAGGTAGCGTGGTCGGTAGTGCATCGGCTTTCGATATGAGAGTCTCAGGTTCGATCGAGGATCATCAAAGGTCAAATATTTATGTGATCCACAAAATATTTGTTTCGGAGTTTGGCTATGTAAAGTATGTTTATCAGTTGTCTAGATCCCATAGTACTACATTATACATACACGATACACTTTTGGTTGCTTCTAGGAAATTATAGCGAGAATTTAGCACATAAAATATTTAGCTATCATCACAATATTGTTGTCTGGACAACAAAGTATGCAATTTCACCAAGGCAGCTATAAAAGAAGACTCACCAACTATTGACAGATCCTTTGGTGCCCTGATATTATCCTAAGAATCTTATAAACCTGGGATGCCCGGCAATGGATTTTTTTTTTATTTATTAAGCTTTATGCACAAACAAATGCACAAAGGGGGACTTAATGCCGATGGCATTTTCTGCTAGACAACCTTAGGGTGATTCATAGAATCGGGGGATCAGGGCGGCCGTGCCAGTAGCCGCAGTGATAATTAAACCCAGATACTCTATCAGTCCATCAAATTTGGGAAACAAAATTTCCCGACAGCGACATACGTTCGCTATCAACTGGAATTAGTTTCAAATTATGTATTTATAGGGAAACAGTTCTAACAGTTTTAGCTTGTCCTGTTAAGAGGACACAATGTAACTGTTTATAGTCAACTTCACCACCGTGATTGAAGCCTGAGGTCGTAAAATGGAACTCAGATTTCCACTTTCCATTGTAAATAGTATTTTATTGACATTGGTTTTATTCTTATTAGGAAGCTTTCGTTTGCATTAAACTTTTACTTACTTTTTGAGAATGTTTAATACAAGATTTTATTATGTTTGTTAAAAATTAAAATAAGTAAGTATAAAATAAGTTTTGGAAAACATTTTAGGGGACATCAAAAGGTAATTATAGTCCTTGGGGATATTTTAAAACTTCTGAAGAATGCCTGGCCCTCCACATTCCAGTAGCGCCTATGAATGCCCTGACTAATTCGTTAACGCAAAATAAGTACTAGGCTAATCTATTTATACATGTATGTAAGTGACATAATAGAAGCTTTTTTAAATGGCCCAGTGTTATTTAAGGAACATGTTAAAATCAGTGCCGTTCTGTAGTTGGATAGTCAAGACAGAGACCTCATAGGGCAAAAAAAGACTCAGACAGCAAGTTTTTTTTAAACATTATGTACTTACTAACATTCGCAAATACGCGTTACTAGCATTCCTGATAACCCCTCCATGTAAGCTAAAAATGCTTGTTAAGAATGAGTTCACGTGTGATGACGGGGGATCAAACTCACGTCGTCAAAATACAAGTGCAATTCCTTAGCCACTAGGCTACGGACACGTCTATTTGAAGAAAATACATACTTTTGGTATCTTCATTTTATATCTGTGAGTAGGTAGTCCGTTCCAGGAGTTTTGTTTATCGATGTAGGTAAGTACATAATAATACATAGTAAGTACTTTTGTTGTTTGTGTATCTTATAATAGAGAGCTAAGGGACCCAAGCGGCTCTGGTAAGATATATCCATACTGCCCTACTAAGCGCATGATATTTTATTTTTGTCCCGATGAAAAATAAATAAATATGTCAACAGATGCACCGAGTACAGATGAAAATGATTGTCCATTATAAAAGACACAAACCTCAAATTTACCAGGAATACATACTCGTAACAACATAAGAGCCTTCAAGATTAGAGAGACTGACCATAAGTTGCATGTATGTACAAAACGGTGTGACGGTTAGTCATACCCCATTATAACAAATAAAACATAAGTCAAACTAATTTATTTTGCATATGGCCAGGGTTACAATATAAGCAACTGTTAATGAACAAGATGCACCACACAACGTAATTGTTCCTTGAACTGACACCAATTTTAAAGCAAGGGGCAAGTTGAAACCAAATTCAAATACATAGCATAAGTAAATCCTGATCAATTTCATACAACAAATATCAGTACGAGATTAAACTCCGATAAAACTTATTAATACTGTGACTACCTGTGCCGTTAGTTACAGATTTGAAAGATACATAGTAAGAAGAGGCCTAGACTAGCAGTAGATCAATAACAATGTATTGAATGATTGCATTCTGTGTCAATGTTTAAGGTCACCATGAACACACGTCGCAATGGTTGGGTAGGTCAGGCGTGTAAGGGTTAAAGATCAAGTTGGGACTCAGGTCAATGTTATGTTATATTGTTATGTAGATTTGTGACAATTGTATGACATGTTTGTTGTCATACGTCGTTATTGTTATGAAAATAATGGAATCTATTTTTAAGGATTACAAATGTAGGGTTGCGTAGAAATTCATTAACGAAAGGTTTTAATTTCTTGAAGCACAATTATTTTTGTTAAGCAGTTTTTACTATATTTTAATAAATTTTTAAATAATAACTGCGACTGAAATTTACTATATTCTTGCTAACCAAAACATAATTAATTTAGAAATATATAAATTATGTTTATTAGTCGTCTAGATCCCATAGCACAAGGTTATATTAGCTTCATCTGGGTTAAACGACATTGTGTGAGAATGTCCAAAAATTTTTTTTTTATTTAGTCAACCTGAATAGCTTATGTGTGTGTGTGAGCGTATTTAACTTTTCTCTAAGGAAATTCCTATAGTAACTTAAACACCTAGACTTTTTCTGAAGGCTAGCA
Organism: Nudaria mundana; assembly: GCA_963556515.1. Taxonomy (NCBI): domain Eukaryota; kingdom Metazoa; phylum Arthropoda; class Insecta; order Lepidoptera; family Erebidae; genus Nudaria; species Nudaria mundana. The sequence goes on from OY748298.1 coordinate 14,378,982, forward strand.
GATCCTTAATTATTGGGGACGATATTTGGACCTTAATAGTCAGGACTTGGAATCATATTATATAGGTTAATTGTTAAGGAGGCACAAGTATAAATGGTAAACTCATATCAGCGTGTGTATTACCGTCGTGCAGAACCGTAGTTTAATGTCACGTTAACTAAGACTTGACATCGTGAAAGCGGCTTGTCTGTCCATCATCTAGACATGGCACTAACATACAACTTAATATGCTGTGGTATTGTCAGAAGTGCATAAGTGACTTGGTTTTCATGGATAATAAGACTGCACTGCGTAATGGTGTGTTTTTTTTGAAATTCGTTATTTACGAGGCTATAGTGGTACTCACACTGTTGGGAGACCTATGTGGAGATAAGAATTTGGAAACCCCTTAACTGTGCCGGACTTTTAAGAGCCTCTGTGAGCTCTACATCGCTTGTGATAATATTATAATCTAGCTGATACCCACGGCTTTGCTCGCGTGGAAAAGTTTTCTGTTTCAGATCGCGTGCTAAGGGTTTCTACTAGTATCTTCAAGACCCTGGTCATCCTCACATGCACGCGCTGCACCTGCTAACAAACAGATGAGGCTCTAGCAAATATACTCAGTTTCCGTGAACGACAATAGGCTCGGATTAGATAAGATAAGATAAGATTTTATTTTGTCACCTCTATCCCTTAAAATTATAGGTACATGGCAAGAAACTTAATTTAGATACATTTGAAATTCAAAGCTGTGAGAGATTGTGAGAGATTGGTATCTGTACTAGGAGACCCTGTAGGTATGAAAGATTACCAACTATTAACGAACGATTGTTAACGCAGTTATGACTGGCGAAATGTGGGCGGTAATAAGCACCTCTGTCGGCCCCTTCGGGAATGAAGACGTGATATGTGTGTGTCTCTTCATGTGGCATGGTCTTAGACACAGTGTATAGTACCTACCCGGTAACAGCAATAGGCTTGCCCCATTTAACGTGCCGCTCTTACGTCTGTCGCCGGACGTCTCTGGTGCACACGCAGAAAGGTATTTCCAGTGGCACCCGGCGGAAATAGCACTGCTGTCAAAAGGTGAATTTACTGTGGAATACGTCTACCTCTACCTACCCCTAGTAGGATATAGACGTGATTATATTATTACGTACTGGGTCAGTTACACCCTTAATAGCTGGAAGGATCCTCGGAAGTAGTGCGTTTGTTCTCGGAGCATGAGAACCGATGCTATCTGCGTCTCACTCGCGCACACGTCGCGATGCCCACAGATAACTTTTGCGACATGCGCGAGAGCATCTATGTGCTTGTCAATTTTATTACGTTGAGGAAAATGTTGACCCTAAATAAAAAAATATCGGATTCTTTTTATACCATTAAATATGGATCTAGGATTTAAAGTTCGAGTCTAAAATTAAGAAAAGTAAAACAGGACATGGTATCTAAATATAATAATTTATATTTTGTGATTTGGTGGCGTTCTTGGTATAGCACTCGACCCACTATTTTTTTGTACCGGAGTCTGGGTCATATTTCCAATTGTACCAATATTTGGCAATATTTGGCACTATGCCCTGAGGATGACTTGGTTTTGGAGATATTGGTAGAGCTCTTTTCCACCTAACAAGTTTGTACCGAAGTCTGGATGTTACTTATGATGATTTGTACGTGTTTTCACAAGCTCTGCTTAGTTTGAGACTAGATGGTGTTGTGTGAATTGTCCTAACAAATTTATTTATTTATATAATAACTGGAATATTTTTTAAGAACCAATAATTGAATAACAGAGGACTGTGAAAAGTGGTAAATTAGCGTAATTGCAAACACACTGTAGTACATTCTAGTGGTACGTGCGATGCGTTATCTTCCCTTTCCCACGGTCGTGATCATAAATGACCCGTCTTGAGGTCACCAATGGCGGGACCGATGGTCATCAGTTCATCACAGTCCTACCCCGGGACATGCTGATGGATAATTCCGTACTTAAGAGATCTATTTTTCAAGTTTTTATTATGATAAGAAATATGTGTCGTGAATATGAATGAATAAGATTCATTCATTCTTTGATTTTTTTTTGTATCACTAAAACAACAAACAAGCCGGTCACCTAATAGGTTGTGGTTACCCTAACCTATGATCTGGTGTAACGAACTTTTGAACACTAGCTGATGCCCGCTGCCTCGTCTGCGTGGAGTAGGTAGATATATTTTTCCTGTCATCTGATTTTGTTGAAACGAAGCTTAGTGTTGCTTTATCTGAGCTTACTTAATTTTATCTGTGAAAACGGCAAGAAAATCCTTTTAGTATTTTCTCAGATTTTAGTGTACATAGGTACAGATACAGATAGAAAGAGAGACAGGGAAGATCAATAGAATACCTGTTTTGTGGTAGCTTACACTCATACAAGTGTGTTTACTCGACTACTAAGGATGGCTTTATTCGGGCTTATCTTGTATGTATGTCACAGTAGAATTGTAAAAACCGCTGGATTGTATTGGAATATTGTAATTACGACTAGCAAAATGTGGCCCTGAGTTTTTATTGCCAGGTTCTTCTCTCACATGCTACTGCACTCTAAAAACAAGTATCATTTTACAAGGGATTACTTGTAAAATGCACTTGCACAATAAGTGCAATTGCTGGTGATTGGAAAAGAGTAGCTGTGAGAGTTTATAGTTTTCAGAGGTAGAGCGTGTGAGAAATTAACCTGACAGTAAAAACTCAGGGCCACTTTTCCAATCATGCGAGTGTGATTTGATACAATCCAACGGTTTATAGTTACAATGCTACGGTGATATGTATTACTACTAACTAATGTTACGATTGTGGATGTTTATAAACTTAAATAAAGCCATTTAGATATGTAGATATGAATTTATTTGAATTTAAACGACTCAAGAACTCACTAAATTAGACTAATCTTCATCAAGCGAAGAAGGTAGTTCACTGTGTCATTTTTTACCAATACTTATTCTACATAACGAAGGCAAGCGTGCGTGGCTCATTCACAAAGTATTTAAAACAGTTTACCTGACCATCGTGTGTGAAAACGATAGCATTTAAACACTCATTATTGTTGCTAACGGTACCGGAACAAAGTGGCAGTTTTAGCGATGGTTGATTTTAAGTAGAAAATATTTTTGGAATATAATAAGCTACCAATATTTTTTTGCTAATGAGGATTAACAATTAAATACAAGAGCTACTGCTTGGCCATTGATAAATGACTCGGTTATGCCTCAAAAGAGCACGTTAAGCCGTCGGTCTCGGTTGTCATACGAACATCTATAGCAGTCGTTAGGGGTAGTTAGGTCTACTTAACTACAGAAATTTTGGTTGTGGTGGTCAGATGGTAGTCGCTTCACGGAAAATATCGAAGTTCTGCTGAATCTCAGTTAGACTCGAAAGCCGACTCCAACTGCGTTGGGAAAAGGCTCGGTGGATGATGAAGGATAAAACATTTCATACAAAAACTCGTATTTGATGAGTTTAATAATCAGGTACCTATGATAAACCCGCCATGGGCGCGGTCAACCTTCCAATGGCAAGCACCTCGCGCATTTCTCACAAACGCTGCGCCCACGCAACTGAATCCATTAATTAGTGATTAACTTGTAAGTGTGGGATGGAAGCAATCGCTTTTTGCCTTTTGATTGTTTTGTTCAATTTTCATGTAGGTACCTGGTAGAAGTGGTGATTCATAAAATTATATCAATATCATCCGAGTATCAAAGCTGCTTTAGAAGTAATAAATTTGGAACCCGAGAATAACTTTGTCATAGTTAGGTAAAGCATAAGTATATATTCTCCGAAGAGGCCCCACAGGTGGCCAAAGTCCGCCGGGCGCCACTGGTAATACCTCCTGGTGCGTATCTGAGACGCATGCAGCAAAGGACACGGGAGCGGCTGCGGCCTCGCGGAATTAAAAAAAAAAGCATTTTATTGAAGTCCTTTACTTTCCTATTTTCTTTCCCAAAATCTGCCCAAAAACAGATACTTCTGTGTGCTCATTTCGAGATTTCGCCATTCCATTCGCGATTCCAAAAACCTTTAGTGGACTCCAAAGTCTCCTCCCTTTATGAAGAACCAAGGCTTACTAGACATGTTTTAGGAGGTACTCTACCTATTTACATTTTAACGTATTCCATTACCTCCTCTCCTCCTCTGCAAACTGATAATACCATCGTATGAATGCCATTGAACCTTAGAAGCCATCGATAATTAACAAAATAATGTTTCTTATAAGTATATCCATAAGTATTTTATGTAAAAATAACAACCTGTCTTTAACACAGTCACAAAACATTACCTTAGCTAAGTCCTTGCCAAATCACTAGAAAGTTCTAGATGCGGTAAGTAACAAATTGGCTTTGCGACGCGCGGGTTGAGGGGTCGCGCATGCGCGAACTGTGCGCGTGAGTGGACGCACGCTCGACTCAACATTCGTCTTGTTTCAATGTATTCTGAGTAATTATTACTGTAAAATTTTATTTAACTTTTCCTTCTTGGGAGCATGGAGCTTCACCGAGACTGAATCATAACGAACATGGGTCGGAAATTCTTTAGTGCTTCTTTAGCTTCCTAAACTGACCGTGGGTTACATCTGATAGGCGAATACCTCTACATATACTAGATAAGTAAGTTTTCGCTAGGCGCCACTGCTCCGCCGGGTGCCGCTGGAAATGGGTCCATATTGGCTCACCTAAAGTTCTTTACCCGAAATTGTTCTTCCTAATGATTTGTAATCCGAATGATCACTCTTCCTAAAATTTTGCAACCTAAAGTTTTCATTCATACTATTTGTAGTGCTACCGGCGATGTTCATAACACTCATGTTTCCGAAAATTGTTATTAATAATATCATTAATGTATATTTAAACTCCTACTGTTTTTTATCATAACGCTTTTAGCCCTAAACATAATTAGGACAGATTCGGTTCTGGTCGTTGTGGTCACAGTTCTAACCTAACCTAAACCAAAGAAATCTAAACAAAAAAGATATGACTTTGAAATTTGAGTGTAAAAGATGGTTATATTGAAATAATATGGGAAAACAAATAAAAGTATAATAGATGTTTATTGCTACTGATATTATGAAGTTGAATGCTTCGAAATTATGAACATTAGAGACAGAGTAGTTAGGAATTGTGATTGTTAGGATGAAAAATGTTAGGAAGAACATTTTCGGATTTCCAATTATCGGAGTTGAAAATTTAGGTGAATTTTGGTGCACCCAGTGGGAATACCTTCTGGTGCATACCCAGAAACGCCCGGCAATGGACGTAAGAGCGACGGTGCTTAAAAAAAAGGCAAAGTAAGTTGTATCACTGCATCACTTTTATCACACAGAAGTTTGTTCCGGATTGAGTTTGAAACTTTAAATGTTCTGCAATCAACGCAACACGCACTAATATAATAAGTAAGTACTTAATCAAGATTACTATATTATTATTGTAAATATTAACACACGTCCTTTCTGCTTTCTCCCGACACTGATACCCTTAGATAATCTCTTCGACGTGAAGATGAGTAATTTAATAAAAGCGTGTTTATTGAAAATTATGTCCGACTAGGGCGGCACAAGCGCACGTTGCGTTCGCGGAGCCATCTCTTGGGCGATAAATCAATCTAGGGTTATTATGTTTTACGCGCTATTAATTTACTTTAGAAAGTAATGTACCTCTATTAGTTTAAGGCTTAAGGAATAACATACCTATTTAATGTATACTTACAACGTATTTTAGGCGGATATGTAGGACCAAAACAAGCTTGATTTACGTTATAAGCTCTATAGCTCCTAAACTAACAAAGTTATCTGGTCCGTTATAACATTTCTTCAAAGTTCATCATATGGACTACCATATGGGGTAGACGCACACAATGGGGTAGACGCGAGAAAAAAAAATCATCCACACTTTACTTTTAGGGGAAAAAAAAAAATCAAAATTTTATTGTAGCACTTTGTCGGCGTAGCAAATGTACATATCCACACAAAGTTTCATATTTCTAGCGTTTGGGACGAAAGTGGAGGACGGACGCACGGAATTGAAAAACTCGGGCGTGAGTGAGAGATGACGATACAGTACTATGTTCTATAGTCGATTTTCACCCACTGATCCCATGTGTGTCCAGTAGCTCGTGTCCAGATAGCCACGTAAACTGGATCAGGCATCAGCCAGTATTTTATGATATTGAAAGAACTCCCTCAATCCTAAGTATTCCTTAATCAAAGAGTATTAAATCTCGACACGAAAATAAACATTTCTACTTAGCCAAAGTCCAGTGTTATCTCCACACCAATGATGGTTCGCACTTAGTGCTTCTACTGAACATCACGACTGCTGTACTGGCCATAAATACATGAGTACCGTGAGTAGCGTACTGGCGATTGTGCTTAATGGTAAATATTAATTTAAGTGTATGAGTTTTAAGGTGTTTGCAAATAAAAACTTAAATATCTTTACAGAGAGGAAAAAACCATTGCTAGATAATAAGTTGTCAACTTGTAAATAAACTAACGGTTCATTGGTTTGTGTCTGCTATTTCCATGGTTTAGGCAGTTTTGTTCACTTTTTTTAGCTGCAATATTTAATAAATGTGTCAATAGTGGAGTGTTTCCTGATCTCATGAAATACAGTAAAGTGATACCTTTATTTAAAACTGGATCAAAAAGCGACTCTGGTAATTTTAGACCAATTTCAATACTACCTGCCATTAATAAAATTTTTGAAAAAATTATATTGCAGCAATTACAATCCCATTTTAATTCAAATATGCTACTACATATGGATTCATTAGAGGTCGTTCTTCCATTCACGCAGGGGTAACGCTTCTGAAGCATATTTTCAATGCCTGAGAGAATAAGCAAGAGACCATTGGTATATTTTGCGATCTCGCCAAAGCTTTTGATTGCGTTGAACATAATACCCTATTACGGAAAATCAATTATTATGGCTATCAGAGATTCGGCACTGGACCTAGTTGCCTCATACCTCAGTGATAGAATACAACATGTTGATATCAATGGTAGTCGGTCTTTAGGGGCTTCTGTAGCTATGGGCGTGCCACAAGGATTAATTCTAGGTCCGTTTCTATTTTTAGTTTACATTAATGATCTACCGTTCTATGTACAGAACTTGTGCGACATTGTTCTATTTGCCGATGATACATCACTTATTTTTAAAGTTGAACGCAAGCTGAGGAATTTTGACGAAGTAAATAGTTCACTTGCACTAGTTCTGGATTGGTTTACAACAAACAATTTACTTCTGAACGCAAAAAAGACGAAGTGTGTTAGATTTAGTATGCCTAATGTTCAGAACTACGGTACTAATATTATTTTGAACGGTGATACCCTTAATCTTGTAGAATCAACCGTATTTTTGGGTATTACTCTAGACAGTAAATTACAGTGGAACGCCCAAATATCGGGTCTTGCAGGGAAACTTAGCTTTGCGGCTTTTGCTATTAGTAAAGTCAGACAGTTCACGGATGTAGAAACTGCCAGTCTGGTTTATTTTAGCTATTTTCACAGTGTCATGTCGTATGAAATTTTACTGTGAGGCAAGGCAGCTGATATAGAGATATTTTTTATACTCCAAAAGCGAGCTATACGTGCGATTTATAAACTGAATGCACGAGTTTCTCTTAGAGAAAGATTTAAAGAAATAGGCATTTTAACAGTTGCATCACAATATATATATATATGCGAATATTATGTTCGTTACACAGAATATTGATTTATATAGTATGAACAGTGATATACGAGTACATGCAATAAATACTAGAAATAAGCATAAATTTTTTGGAACGTATTATCCTTTACAGAAGGTTCATGACTCCTTTGCAGGATTTGGTGTGCGTTTTTATAACAAAATTCCTCTAAACATTATGAACCTTCAATAAATTCATATTATAATAAATTCAAAGTGGCTGTTAAGACACACCTCCTAAAAAAGGAATATTATACTATTAAGGATTATCTAAACGATACAGAGAAATGGCAATGAGTTGCTTGCTCATCACTCGAGCTACATACGGGCTACTTCTATTTGAAATGTTGTTTTATTGCTGAAGCTCACTTATTATTGTTAAATTATTTTTTTTATAATATTGTTAGGTATGGGTACTTTGATATTATGTGGCACCTTTAACTAGTATTTGACTTTTTTTGTGAATAACAGATCCATAATTTTTAAGTTCACTTGGTCCACACATGGTCACGTACTGCCCTTGCCCTCTTTTTATTGTTGTAACAGAATCATTGTATTTACTGGCGAATAAAAAGAGTGGCCGTGAGTTTTTCTTGCCAGGTTCTTTCCTCACAGGCTCTACCTTGCGAATCTGGCGGTAAATGTAAATGTAGTAGCATTTTCATTTTTTGACGTTCATAAGTGTTACTTTGTGACCTACATGAATACAGATATTTTGATTTAGATTTTTGATTTTTTCTTTTTTCAACTCAAATATAAATATTCATTGGGGTTGCGTAAAATATTATAATCTACTCAAAAATATTGAATGAAATCTATTGAAATTTTATAATAATACTAGCTGGAACACACTACCGTGTTAAAAAGTAACAATATTTTAATTATACTCACTAACTTTTTTAATTATTGTTCATTAAGTGGAAGAGAATTCCTAACAAAATGTATCGTAATATCTAGTAACTCTAAGCTTCATGGGAACGTACTCACAAGGTGTAAGCCCTCTTAGGGCACGCAAGAAGCAAAGATAATGAGGTATCGGCATGTTTGCAGTGCCACAGCAATGAATTAATACTGCCATTGCTATCTTCATTGCGGTCATACTACGCTGGCTACACACATTAGTTCGCGTGGTCACGAATGGATGGGCATACGAGGGGCTGCAGTGTGACAATGACAGATTTTGGTGTGTTTTGGCTGTTTTTGTCTCATTATTTATACACTATTAATTAAATTTTAGTAAGTTTAAAATATGTGTGTTAGCTGCATGGTTTAAATACATGGCAGCATACAATGTGTATTCAGTAATTAAGCACTAACTGGCATGATTAATATATAATCATGCCAGTCCCTCCAAAGCAATAGGCAGAGGCATACTATACACCCAGTTTTCCGTAGTAACTTTACACCCCTTAAATAAGAGACAAGCCTTATGCCGCTAACATGACACTTTCAAATTAGAAAGTGCCATGTTAGCGGCGAAAGGCCAGAGTCTCGTTTATTAATCGGCTGGTTTACCACTCGCAGGTGAGGTTGGCTTGGACTTCCAAAAACTTCGAGAGATCTACTTCTCATCTTTATTACCTATACGGATTAATCTACGAAATAATATGGTATTATCAGCTCTCAACAATTCCATAATTGCAACAGCATGCCGCCCTAGTCCGCTTGCATACTATTCACGATTGTCGATGAAATACTCGCAAGCAATTTTTGACTTATGAATAAAATACTCTCAATTATTGATGCTAAAGTGCAGAATACTAAGATCATTAATTGTATCGATCTTTGTTCTCACATTCACAGTTGAGCAGTTCGCTTATGTTACCTAATATTATTATATTATCAATATTTGCAATTTAGAAAATAGATCTCTTTATATATGGTCTCAAAGGGATTTATCCAGCCGAGTTCTACTATTACACTGGGAGATAGCATTTGAAGCAGCTTGGGGGGCTGTTTTTATAGGAGTTTTGAAAGTGGATTTGTCTATTGAACCTTACTTGTGTACTGTAGGTTCACTTGCCTCATCCAAATACCGTATAATTGTAACTCTTCACGACTAATCAACGTCAAATTCGTGTGGACATCGCCGAGACCTGCAACAAGTCTATTGCATAAGCTCACGAAGAATACTTCTGGGAAGATCGCTTTATTATGCGAATTAGAACCGTATAGCAAACACTTGATAGTTTAGTTTTAGTTGATTGAAGAATGACTGTGTCGTGTGTATTTGGTTGTCATGGTGACCGAAATGTTAGGTTAGGTGCAATCTTAAAGTTTTATCTGTCTGCGGATACGATCACACGACGCCGCTTGAAGATTGCATATAGGTAAACTATTGATATTATTATAGGTTAACATAGGTATTTAGGTACCGAATAAGAACATGGAATAACTTGTTATTTGTAGATGGCAAAGGTTTAAAAACATTCAGCTTTGTAGCACATTCACCAATTGCTACGTTACGTCGTTACGTACGTATACAATTGCAGAATTTTCAAGTTTGCTTGCTAGACATTAAATCAATAGATTATTCTAACTACAAGGATTGAAAACTTGAGTGAGGATTTTCACGTGGTTGGCTAGCAATCAAGATCTTAGAGAGTCATGCCAATTTCATCAGCAAGTGTTGCACCAGTCGAGCAGCCGACGGGGCTGAGGTTACTAAAGTGTCCAATAAGATTTGCTACCTATTTTGTGGGAGGAGCAAAAATGGGTACTAGGTTACATGGGAAATATACCTAACCTTTGATAATATATTAATTACATATGAGTTTTTGTGGGGTTATGGAACGTTCAGCTCGATATGAAATTGGTAGGTACCTAGAACCAATCGCTACTTCTTAAAATGTCCTTTACCGTGATGGGTATTCAATTGTTTCCGGTCGTTAATAAGCAAAAAATAACAGACGTGAGCCGAGCAGAGCACTTACAATTATTTTAAGAAGGGACAACTGGTTTCAGGTCCTAGTTCCATAGTGGACCTCATGTAATGACTTTTGAATTAATTATACCAAATCACTCGATACACTCAATAAATACTATCCCGACATCACAAAACATTAAGTTCGCTTCTGTTTTGTAAGCTCGTTCCCAGTAATAAACCAAGAGGAATATCTACAGAGAATGTGTTTATTAACGTCAATTCGCACGGACTTCGTGCACGGGCGCTGTCTTGACTTGGCAACCAATTACCTACCGTAGTACTTAGTCAGAGGACGAATTGCTACTGTGTCTTACAATGTTACTAAAGGACACTCACAGAGGTGTCAAAAGGTGTCATAGGAAACTAGTAGCTTTTATAAAGTAAGTTACGGAATATTGTTAGTAGTTAAGTGCTCAATTTTTATAGAACGTTTCATCTATAAATTAATACCTAGCTTCCTTTACATTTTGCATTAGTACCTATTGAGGTTTTCAACATGTGAAATCCCCGTTTTTAATTTATATTTGTTTTTATATAGGTATGCCTCTTGACTGTGAGAACTCTTTAGCGGTAAGCCTGGGCGTTGTTCTACATTCTAAGTTTGTTTTTATCTTGTTATATTTTAATTTGTGTACCTATGTCCCTACAATATTCTATTATATTTTTTTTTCACTTTTCCATGACCTATGGACCAGATAGGTATGTTAGATTCGTACCTGACATTCATTATGCTCCAGTATTATTCCTTTCAGAACGATCCACAGGGACTATCTGTAAAGAGCCTGGTTTTTTCCTCCAGCAATTGCTGGATTAAGTAGAGGTAGATATGATGATTAGGTTTCTGTGGGAGCTAGGATGCAAATAACAATTTCCCACGGGAAAAGCTTCGGGTTCATAACAGTATTATCATTTTATATTCACACCAAACGATATTATACATGTTAAACCAGTTCAAGGCATCAAAATGATCTCCTTAAAAGCAACTTAAACAGTTTTGCGGTGTGGAGCGCTGTAGAGGTGAACACTAATGTTTGACCTGTGCTATGGAATATGCCACGTCAAGGTTGTTGGTTGTGGTGACGGATGTAATGGTAAGATTAGTAATTGAAATGTGTAACGTTTTCAATAGGTCGATGCAAAGAGTTTTGTTTTGCTGCTTATTTCGGATCTGCCGATAGAGTATAGAGTAGCATAGACGCTTAGATATAGGAGTAGCTAAGGGTATAATGAGGACACTCCAAGATCATAGGGGGCTCTACCGATCCACAGACGATCATAAAAGTAAAAGTTACTAGCGCTAAAGAAACCAACGAGAGTTTATGCATGGATGACGTATATTTACACAAAACGGTAAGTCAAACGGCCGATTTCTGAATTGAGAATTTGAAGTTAAGTATCCATTGAGCATGTCAAATGTCAAAATTTGTTCCTGAATTTTGACATTTGGCGTACTCAGTGGATGCTCAACTTAAAATTCTTAATTCAGAAACCGTGCGAAAGACCACAAAATTTAAGTCAGGTTGTTACTCATCTTCGGAGACGCCATCTACTGCTTTGTAATCCGGCACGACGAGCATCCGACTCCAGCCTTAGTAAACTGCAGACTAGTAGAACTTCGTGCAACAGAGGAATACGGTGGTTTTGCAAGGGCAGCAGCAGCATAATCATGTTGCTTAAGTATTTAAAGAGAACAAATGCTCAAAAAGTAGTGTATTAAAAATAGATTCAGTTACAAGACAAATAAGTTGCTGCTTTATGAGTTTGGTTAAGAAAATGTATGTTTAGAAAATATTTCATCATGTTTCTATCGCTTTCCAAACATTCTAATAAAGTGATTTTTCACACAGGCCAGTAACTTATATCGTTGCATGTTAGTTGTGTATTCAGAAGAGAAGTAGATATTCATGATCTGTGGGATAGGACCCATTAGGACAATCGACAAACCAAGGCGAACAAAGCCGCAGTAACTTAACAAGTCAATTAATAGAACGGAATGAGGAAAGCACCGTGTGATGATCGCCACACAATAACTGTCCACTCAATAACGAGCGCTTTCTCAGTTTCTTATACTCTGCATTGTACGCTTTTCCCCTAGAAAAACTATACGGGACAGACGTTATACCGATAGTTTAAACGTAGTTTTGTTAAACTATGGTTAAAATATAATAGAAACACAGGTAAAGCTTTTATATACTGCTCTGAGGCACATTGGTATGAGACTGCCTCTGTGGCATAGTGGTATGAGTTTGTGACTGCCTTCCCTGTGGTCCCAGTTTCGATTTCGGGTCGAATACAACATTTGTGTGATCCACAAATGCTTATATTTTTGTATTTCAAAGCAATGAGTTTGCTTAAACTAAGTAGTCTTAAAATATTAAGATACTAATTATAAACCGATCACAAAAACTAATGTCATCGACAGGACTTCACAAATGTTTGTTTCGGAGTTTGAATATTTTCTATGTATAATAAATATAATATTTAGAATGTAGGTGTTAAGAAACAATATAAGTATGTTTAGCAGTCATCTAATACCCATAGCACAAGCTTATATTAGTTTAATTTAGGCAAAATGACGTTGTGTAAGAAAATCCGAAAAAAAAATTTAGGATTTACTAAAAATAAAACTTGGTCCTAAAAGGTACACCATTTATATATAATCTATGCAAACAAAAAAAAAATGTTGTTGAATTACAATGATGCGATTACCATAGCGTCGTCTGACCTAGTGATTGCATAGATGTCACGACATTAAAGTCACATTCGATATTTGTTTGAGTGCTGATAAATCATCAAGTTAGCAATAGGTAACTCAGTTTGCTAAATATAATCAGTATTAAATGAATGGGCATATTAAATCAAGATTGAATAATATCGACAACTGCTTATAGTTTAATTGAATGCATCGTTAAGGTCTTATTCAAAGATGGTATGATACTTCCATTGATATCTGAAGAAAATAAGGCAAGCTTAACTACTCTCTAACTAGTGATGCATTTTTTTTTTAATCGGAGTTTAACCGGAGTGGTACAACTTTACCTTTTCATATGGGCCTGTATATGAGTTGAACGCGTAATTACGTTCGACTAGCGCTCTTTCAACCAAAAAAAACAACCATCTCTCCATTGTTCCCGCCAATTTTCCCACATTTCGCCTTTTACAGTTACATTTTAACTTCCTGATATATTTGCAAAAAGTGTATAAATAGAATTCCTCATACATCATGCGCGTTGGGATTGCTTCGAACTTTTTATTAAGCCCGGAAAAGATTGCCTTTATTGTTAGATAATTCTAATTGTGTGACCTGGACTCGTTTCCTTAGGTGTCTGTGGTCTAACATTGCCGAAGTCATAACAGTTTAAAAGGCCTAAAGATCATCCATCGACCCTACTCACAAGCTGGTGCACTTGTTGACCACGACTTGAACGTGTAGCTACACCAAAAGATCGTTTAGTTAAAAATGGTGTAATCGTTAAACAGGTTATGGTGCCGACCTTTATCTATTATCTATTAACTATCAGTAGCAGGATAATAAAAGTACTGCCTCGGTAATGCAGTGGTATATGTTTGCGACTACCATCCTGAAGATACAAGATATTTTTGTTTGATCCACATAATGTTTGTTTCAGAGTTTGGGTATTTTCTAAGTTGTCATACAAACATATATGGCAGTCGTTACGGGTATGTAGATCCCTAAAAAATCCAACTCGTCTAATTACAGAACTTCGAACTCGCCAATTATAGAGATCAGGCGGGAGTCGCTCCACGGAAAGTATAAAAGTTCAGCGCATCACAGTTAGACTGGAAGACCAAACCCACCTAGGCTGGGAAAAGGCTCATGATCGTGGAAGGTGGATGATGAATAGTATAGGGATCCATTGTAATACTTTTAACCCGAAGAACGTCTGGAACACATCTTGCAAGTAAATTTTTTTTGTAACAAGGTTCTTTAACGTGGCTTACTGGTAGTGCGATTTAGTAGAAATCATCACGTTACGCTTATCAGTGGTTCCCAACCGGTGGTCCGCAGAAGCCAAAATATGGTTCACCTTTTTTTATGGTGCGATCGTAAGTTGTTCGAGAGGTTAAAACTATTTAATGTAATAATTTTAACACAAGTCCAACCTGGATTCGTAGGTATAGAGATATTTATACCCTAGTGTTTCTCTTAGGTTACTGTGGCTGCAAAGGTAACGGAGATTAATATGTTCTTATTATGGTACTTCTATTACTGAGTCATCAACTAGGTATATCCAATTGTGTAAAATTGACTACTTGTCCCATTACAATCAATAGAGCAAATAAATACACACCAAATACGGGCAATAAACAACTTTCTCACTAACACCCGATAGGATCGTGGCACGAATATTCACATGCGAAACCATCACTACACACATGTGAATCTATCCGTCAAAATACTTCTACAACATCTGCATAAGTCACGTCTCACGATTCTATACAAGTAACAGTTTAATAATGTCCGTGCAACTGACCTACCACGACCCCAGTGAAATACGGTTGAACGGACTTAGGGCCATATTTTCCCCCATGTATCGTACTAAAGTCGTGTCTTCCTTGGTGGAAATAAAACGCGAGGTCCATCTTTAGGGGCATCTGTGCTTCAGATGCGCTATTTAAACTTAAATTTTCAAAGATCTTATTTCAAAAAACTTATCATAATAAATTCAACTGTATCGCTTTAAGTTAAGGTTTAATTCAGATTGAGGGTTATAGAGATATATGACAAACATAAATAGGGTGTACGGATAATGTCATGGGAAGAGCTCAATGAACGTGCGGACAGCGCGTGGACTGCCGACCGGAGGATATTCCCAATGTTAAAATGTCTTATGTGATAAAGAAAAATACGCTTTATAATAGAAACTATAAAGATTATGTTAATAGTAAATTTAAAGTTAGTTCAATTGTAGACTATATTGCCGCGGTCTTCGGTCTTAATAAGTGTAAATCTGTTAGGTGTCTTCGGTATAGTTTTCACGAGTTAGTTTCTATTTGTGGGAACCATTATGATCTAATTATATAGAGCTGTATGATTTTTTGATGCTCATTGAGCAGGTAATATTAATTACACAGGTACTTCTTAGTAATCCCTACGAGTATTATGCAGTTTGTATGGAAAAATGTTTGTTTCTTTTTCACGCGAATACTACTGTTTTAAAGAATCTTTACATATTTAATAAAAATTTTTTTGACATTCTTACAAATTAAGCTAATATAAGCTTGTGTTATGGGATCTAGACAACTGATAAACATACTTATATATTTCTAAATATATACATTGTCATATATATTATTATATGTATATAGAAAACACCAAAACTCCGTCACAAACATTTGTGGATCACAGAAATAATTTGATTCGACCCAGAATCGAACCTGGGACTTCGGCGATGGCAGTCACATACTCATACATCAGAATATCACATAGGGATATAATTTATATACTCAGCACAACTCGTTTTTAACGATCTACGGTTGCTTTTGATTTGTATGGATAGGTTCCGCGGAACCCGTTTGAGCTTTGGAACTTCGCTGGTCGCTATTCATAGGTAAATTTAAACTCTGATATACAAACCATCATGTTCATCACACAAAGTTTTGTCCTGGGATTTGAACCCACGACCCAGAGGTCACACTACCTGTGATGACCTGGTGCCACTACCTGAAGCTAACCACTGGACTCAGAAGTCCAGTGGTTAGCTCCTGGTAGTGTCACTATCCACTGGACCACGCAGGTTGAGATACATACGATACATACCTACATAGAGTAGTTATTATCAAAGACTACTTACAATGTAGATAACTATGTGGACTTACGTACAAAACAAGAATTTTCTTTGTTCGTATCAACGAAAAACCGTGGTTTCATACGAGTACAAAGTCCTCTTCTTTCGTAAATGGATATTAGAAGTTATTTTCTCTACCGTAACTGGCTATGAACCTCTGGTTACGTACGCGACCGAAGGAGTATTATCAACTCTGTGAAGTTCTTAGCTTTATGACGCCTGCCCTTTCCTGTAGGAAGCGTCGTGACTCACTGACCCATTGCCTCGCCGCGGCCACGTTTCACTCACTCACACGTACATTTAATTCGTGTTTGTGTGTAGGTAATAGTGTAGGAATTGCTGAGAATTCACCATTAGCGAACATAAGGTATACGTAGGTCACACTATAAGTTTTGCGTAACTTAAAAAAACAACATGTTAAAACCAAAATATTATGTTTATAGCTTTTCAAAATACTCTCCTTTACATTTTAAACATTTTTTATGCGATCGAATCATTTTTTAAAACAGGAGGACCACAGATCTGAATGCATGTTTTCTACGTGCTGATTGAATGCCATCACTGCCTCTTCGGAGTTGGTAAAAGTGAAACCTCTCATCAAATCTTTGATTTTGGGGAAAATACAGAAATCACAGGGTGCTACGTCGGGGCTATGCGCAGGATGGGTGACGAGTTGTACTTTTTCGGAAGCTAAAAATTACTTTGTTTTGTTGGCCGTGTGTGAAGAAGCGTTGTCCTGATGTAGGAGAACGCGGCTTTTGGGTCGTCTTTCGCGAACTTTTTCTAACACCCTGGGTAAACTAATGGTAGAATACCACTCGTCATTAACACTCTTTTGATCTTCAAGTGGAATTGTACAGATGGGACCCGTAGCTGAGAAAAAAACGCGATCATTTTTTTACCAACGTTTCTCGCGAGCCTCACTTTTGTTGGCTTGTTCTCATTTTCAAACACCCATTCACAAGATTGCTGTTTTTTTTCGGGTTCAAAACAATAAATCCACGTTTCGTCTCCTCTGACAATGTCATAAACTGCATTAGAATGTCCGTGGTCGTACTTCAGTAGCATCTGTGAGCACCATTCAGTCTGTTCATGAGGGATCCAACGACAACAAAGTTTCCGAACTTTCAATTCTTTGTGTAAAATTTTCTGGATTTGACTCATCCCAATCCCCAATAGTCCTCGAATTGTCTCATAGGTAATCCGCGGGTTTTCTTCAATTAACCGCTTAACAGTAGCCACATTATTTTCGTTGACGGCAGTTGAAGGCCGCCCTTCACGAAATTCGTCATGTAAAGAAACTCGGCCTCTCTCAAATTCAGCAAACCATCGCCTAACGGTGCTCAAACAAGGTGCTTCTCTCCCAAAAGCATTTTGAAGACGAGCGGCACAGTCTTGCGGAGAGAGAGAACTTTTAAAATCATAAAAAATCATCGCTCTAAAATCTTTTCGACTTAATTCAATTTTAGTTGCATACGTAAAACTTTGATGTGTGATAAAAAACAATTGACAAATGATTTCCCGTCAATTGTTTTTTTTTATTACTAAGAAGGTTGCAACGTTTAAAAAAATATAACATATGAAATAGTTCCGATTAGCTAGAAGTGCAAAACTTTTAGTGTGCCCCATGTACATCAGTTATACACAAGTACCTTGGGCAGTCAAAGTTGCAAAATCTGGGAATTTTGGAGCCCAGCTGCAAACTTGTAATAGTTGTGCCATAACCTACATTAAGTTAAGAGTCTATTGAAATCTGAGGGTCAAAAGGTCACAAAATCCTTTCTTTTAAAAATATTTCGTTTCCGATGGTTAACGTTCAAACATATCGTACATAGGAAACACCCAGACTTCGACACAAATGTGTCATCTATCACACAAAGTTTGTTCCGACCGGGACTCGAACCTAACACTCCGGCGTCGAAAGCGGATGCACTACCGACCACGCCACTGAAGCAGTCGCAGAAGCACCAAATCGTCTACATAATTATAATTACATTATTTTAAATAAATAGCGAAAAACCATACCTTTAATAAACATAATATTAAATCACTTAACTAGTTATGAGTGAAGTTATAAAAATAAACACAGCCAATGCCATCCAGAATTGAAATCTAGCATAGGTAAATCAGTACAATGGTGTCTAACATCGAACAATTATTACCTCTGACCTTATTTTGGCATTTGATTCTGTCGTAAACGACCATGAATGTACCGATGATCCGGGGCATCTCTTACTCTTCATCGGCTATACCTGTGAAACATTCCTTGATAGTACTTACTTCGGTATGTTGATGCCATTTGACATAATAATTATGCATTAAGATGGTTATCTTTCACGATTTTACACTATATTGTTATCTTGATTTAGACATCGGTTATACAATATCAAGTAGGTAACATGCAATACTATACCTCGCGTGGGGTTATCCTCACGAGGGCTTCCGGTAATTCCGGTAATGGACGATAGGGACGAAAGTGGTCGTAGGCTGCGGGTTAAAAAAATAATATTACTGTATCCTGTTTATGGACGAAACTGCTGGCTCTTTATTATTAATTGCACCCCAACTTTTCGTCTTCAGACATTTAGTTTTATTGTACGAAAAAATATAATTTTACTGAGTCGTATCTTTAATGATAACTCAAGTCTCCATTACGTGAAGGTATTTTCCAATCGAACGTACACACAAATACGAACTCACAAATTCTTTCCGAGGGTAGATAGACACATTTTAGGCGCCTACATTTCGTCAAAAATATATGTTTGCTCCGACGACGTAATGTAATAGGAGGCGAGCCTATTGTTACTTCTTGTGAACTATATTATGTTTAAAACAATGGGGTAAGATGTTTAATTTTTATATAATTGCACTAATTTCGCTAAATAGAAGACATTATAAACGTCGACATATGTTTCACCTACTCACGAGGCATTCTTAAGACTGTCTCAAAGAGAACAGCTGTTCTCTTTGAGACAGTGAACAGTGTGAATGTCTTCTATTTAGCGAAATTAGTGCAATTATATAAAAATTCAAAATCTTACCCCATTGTTTTATCATGGACTTTCGCCAGGTAACGCCTGATTCCATTCAATATACCTATTATGTTTGCCAAATGGATAGTTAGTTTATCAAAGAAAACGCCAGTTAAATGTTGGACTGATGAACATTGGCAGGTGCAACACTGTCCTGGCCAGTCTTCTCACCTTGTCTATAGATTATAGACAGAAAATGATTATGATTGAGCGATACAGTCATCATAGTAGATAAGGTCTATTATAAAGATTAAAAAAAAACCAGAGTTGAACTGCAGCTTACTGGTGTGTTTTGTATGTGACATGGTCTTGGGCTACAAGAATCTTGGTAGGACTACCAAACCAGACACCTAAAAAAATAGTTAAAAGTTAAAACGGGTACTAATTACATTTTTTAGTATTTCACTATATAAACTTAAACACTTAAACGATCGCCGTAGGCTGGATTTGAACTAGGGTCAATTCGCTGCCGGGCGCCACTGGAAATACGTTCTGCTGGTAACCAGAGACTCCCGGCAACGAACGTTAGAGCTGCCGTGGCCTTAGGCCGCCGAATTAAAAAAAATAAAAATAAAAAAAAATAATAAAAAAAGGGTCAATTCACTAGGGGAAATCTCTGACCAAATGTGCTACTAAAACTACAGCAGAAAACTCAAAATTGAATTAAGTCCGGCGATATTAGTTAGACAACACCATTCGTACTAAACACACAACTGCACGATTAAAAACCCTATGTCCTGGTTAAAAATGTAAGTACCTATGTGCTGTGTATTTGAACAGACACAAGTTATACATACCTATGTGTATTTCAACAGACACTTCGTACATCAAAACTTTCCTACAAATTGCAACTGGCCGCAATGTTATTTATATTCAACAATACCCAAATAAGAAGACTAATGATAAAGGTCATGTTGGTCAGCTACTACACATTATTTTTTCTACCTTTAATACCAGAGTGACCTTAGGTTAAAGATACTAGGTCAATTTATTCATTCATTGTATTGTGCCACAGTCAAGTGACGTTATCGGTAAAAACTTACTATTTCTAAAAATAATGATAATGCTTCGGAGACCTCAATTGCATCTACCACAGTCCTGTTATTGTGACAGTTATCTAGTTATCATAGCATAAGCTCAGATTAGTAATGGATTCTTCCGAGTATGTAGGAGCGCCCGGCAATGGACGTAGTACTACCGCCTAAAAAATAAATATAAAATATGATACGGATAAAAATAAAAATATAAAAAAAACTCAGATTAGTTTGCACGAGATGGCATTGTATATAAATGTCATAACATAATTATTTATTAAAGTGTAGGTAAACCCAGTTAAAATAGCCTATAGTTGCTAATTCAGCAATTAAAAGGATTTAGGGCTTTAGATACAACCCGGCAAGACTAATGTTATACTGTTTTATGTGCAGTATTATTTTATTTTTGACTGAACTTCTAAACTGTCCTCATGTATCTTTTTAACTAACAAAACACTCAAATATTTCAGATTGCTAATTAGTTAATCTTCCATGCTTCAATTCCACTAGCTACAACCACCAGTTTGCCGATTATTTTTCTAGTCAAAAAACAATTTGGCCAAAAGTTTATTATGACTGCAACATCAACCAGATTCATATTTAAATAACTCGTGTATGATCAAAGTATTTCAATTTATATAACGCAATGGGACCAAAGTTTCATATCTAACAATAGAAACAAGACAAAGTGGTTAGACCTTTGAACTTAGTTTCAAATATTCATTCAAAATACGGCAATAATTTGGGCATATTGTAATTGGTTGTGGTTTGCCGTGTTGGTACGTCAATCATTTCACTTTCGATTTGTTCCTTGCTTGTGATCTACATTTGGTTTAGGAGGCAATTATGTAGTAGTAAGCAATGAGTTTTTTTATAACAATCAAATGAATTGCCTCCTACACTCCCTCTAAAAGATTTCTTTTTTACTTTACTAGCAAACGCTTCAGCGTAAGCCTTCAGGCTTTGCCCGTAACAAGTTATATACTAAAACCTTCCTCAAGAACTACTCTATCCATTAGTGAAAGCAGCATTAAAATCGGTGCAGTAGTATTTGAGTTTATCGCAAACAGACAGATATGTAGTGATAGTACAAAGCATACACAATTTAACTAAATAATCATTGACCGACTGAGCAAAGCGTGTACATTTCCAGACCATACTCGACAAAAAATTTGATTTCGTTTGTCTGTCTGTATGTGTTTCGGTCTAGCAGCCACATTTCTTATCCAATTTTCATGAAACTTGTCTCAAGTTTTTTCCAAATTAAATGATTTTTTCATCGTTTTTGATTGAGGGAAAAATGGGGAAGTCGCCCATAAATAATTCTCGAGTTCTACTGTTCGGCCATATTATGTACGGTCAATATTTACGTACAAATGTCTCCTAATTAAATGAAAGTAATTTATTTTCTAACTTGTTCACTCTCGCATAAAATCGACAGTCTTGCAGTTTGTCATAGAGGTGGGGAGTGCGCGAAATGTTAAGCGTGATCGATGGGATGGACTCTTGCGCAAGTATTGCAGACGTGTGCGATTACTGACATCCTACAAACTGATACTACAATTTAAGCTCTAGAAATGGATAATACGATAGGTATGATGCAGTTTTAGGGTGAAATAGCCTAGGCATATGGTGTACTACCTAGTCTAAAGAAACCATTGGTTGTAAAGTTTAAACTGCCCCAGTGTCAACTGCATTTTTCTACACAGAGAATAGTATCGACAAATTATCTAAACAACTACAAAACGAATAAAAATAACTCCCACGTCAGAGATAGGGAATGGGCCCTATATGCCAGCGCCGGTGCAGCCATCTATTGGCAAACTCCATGTACTAATTAAGCCCTTTCTCAGCTTAATGCTGTTGGGGTATACGAGTTACCTCCTGTGAGTTACAATGTTAGTGAGAAATTAATACCAATTTCACACGTGTGTCATGTTAACGACATCAAAACACCTTCTATTTTGCATATGCAGTTATGTATCGATAGTTAGGGACGTCTTGGCGTGAGAGCCGGCTGCTGACGAACGTCACGACGAACGATCGTGTGCGCTTGGCCTAACCTACATACGTGATATAATTATGTGAGACTGGGAAGTATCCTTATTTAATATTGTCACGCCTTTATCTCCTAAAAGAGTAGGCAGAGACAATACGCCAACATTGATACGCCTTTTTTAACTCAAGACCCTAGTGATCAATTCTTCATAATACACGTCTGTTTACCTCTTCAGGGATTAAGGCGATAGAAATTATGTATAATAAATAAAGTATATAAATTAGGTATTAAGTGGCCGTGTCCATATATTTGGCTTAGCCATTGTCACGTGCACGCGGTGCTGACAAACTGATCAGGCTCTGTAAAATTTATCAAAAGTGCAACGGTAATAGGCTCTCCCCCAAAACTTGGTACCAACAAAGCGACTGACAAAACGTGGGTGAGTTAAACGCTGTCTATACCTTCGGGGACAACTTGATTATGACGCGTGTCTGTGAGTACTATAGAATTGTTGTCACATTAGACATAACGCCGTCCCCAGAGAATAAAATGATAACTGCAAAAACACAACTTTTCAGGAAAAATAGAAAACATGTTTTCAACGATTACTTCGGAAATACTGGACATAGATGCGTGATTGTTAGGTTTTTAAAAACGTAATTTTTTCTTCATTTGAATCGTTTTAGTCAAATTTGCCTACACCTGTTAAAATTAAGATATTTAAATAATAAAAAGTTAGTGTAAATAAATCATCATCAAAGTTGCATAATGTCAATTATCATTTTATTATCCGTTCAGCGCGATCAGAAAGAAATACGATTCTCGTTACTTATCATTTTCTTCTACGAGTTTTTGGGATGGGAGTGATGATGATAATACTTTAATATCATGTTATTCTCATAAATGCTGCAAAACTTTTTTTCTATTAAGGATATAAATTTAGTTTTGTAATAAAACGTAAAGTGCGGAAAGAGGATGACAATGTCTTATCGATCCGAACTTCTTAAGTCATTTGACTTAAAGTCTTTATACGAAACGAGTGGACGGTTTTGAACAAGCATAAAATGATAACATGCATTTATCATATTAAGTCCAATGTTTTTTTATGAGAATATAATTCTATTACTATTTGTCATAATAACAAGTGAGGATACGTTTTGATAATATTATATTATTATCCTTTTATTCCCGTTCTTTTAGGCCTGTCTTAAATCTTCGAATACTATTGTAATTTTTTGTAACTCTGTAAATAACTGTAAAAAAATTACAAAAAAAAATAAGTAGATGTATTAACACTCAAAGATCTCAAAAATGACATAACATTAAAATCAAGATAATGGCAGTTATCATTTTGTTCCCCGGGGACGGCGATAACTTAAAAATACACTAAACAATCTAAGAGATTCAGTATAGAGCCTTTTTCCGGGCAAGACGTGAAAATTGTAACTTAGAATATATTGTAGATTAGTCGATATTGTAGTAGCGATAGTAAATATTACATTAATAATGAGTGGCGTATGAAATCGCAACCATAAATTAAATAGCACTCAATTCTCCGTGAGAGAGTCCACGGGTCCAGCACGACCCGCACACACGACTAACGCCGACTGCTTTGTTATGTCACTGTACCATTGGGAATTTATCGTCGAACTGTCTTTCTGAATCATTAACTGGGAGTGGTGGTCCTTGTTCAAAGAAATTTCCTTATTTGAAAAGTGCAATTAATTGCTAGAACTGTGCTTAGTTCCATAACAGCTGGAAAATGGCTCTGATTCAAACCCGTAAAACGCACGTTAATACTCGTATGATCGCAAGTTTCAATGTAGGCTAGTGGTGACTTGGGCAGTTGATAGAACGTTCCTCCTGGAAAAGGAACCCGATTGGAATCCGGCCCCAGACTATTGTATTTGCAATTCACATTGGAAAATTATTTGAGCAAAGTTAACAAACAACATTGCTTAGAAAAATGGATGGAAAAAGGATAAGGGCGAGCAGATAATGACTTATATTTGCGAAAGTGTAGGTACGACAAAGTGTTAGCTTGTATCTGACTCCTACTAGATTAAACGACTTGATGACCACCTTCTTTGAAAATGGTAATAGACTCACGACTTATAACGTGGGATCAATACATATATTGGTGTAACCACAGATATAAGAATACTATGCTAGTGGTATAACGAGGCTCCGACGATTGATGGGGCAAAGAGATTCTGGAGTGGAGACCGCGAACTGGCAAGCCCGGTGTGGGATGGCCAACTACCAGATAAACGACGACCTGGTGGAAATCGGTCACATTGGTGAGGAGATGCCTATGCTCAGTGGTGGATAGGCTGAAAGGTTACCGATTATGAATGTAATTCTGCCTATTCCCTCGGTTAAATAGGCGTGATTGTACATACGTATTCATGCTCAATTAATAGTTATGTTAGGTATAATTTTTGTTCGATTTGCTCTATGGGTAGTCCCGATGCAATCGCGCGGTCGAACAGTATGCTATAAACGCGAGCGCGTTTACGAGCGTTTTCGCTTTCGCGCCATTTGCAATAAATCACCAATGCCACTGAGTGGGCGATGTGGTCTCGACATGTAACGCCAAAATATGGTCGTATCAAAAGATGTATAGACCAGCGTTTTTGTACTCAATAAAAAAGAACACCTGTTTGAAATAATGTAATGCAATGAAAAAACCCATAGAAATATGAGCAAAGCGAGTGGGTTGCTAGGTATAAGAGAAAACCTCTTTGCATCTTACTTCCTGACTGCAAACTATGACACAGGCACAAGCAACAGACTGATTGTGACAAAAGTGAAATTTACTCGCGAATGTCACAAAGCTGTGTGCAATCAACATCCAATATGGGAACATTCTGGTAAACGAAGCAAATGAAGAAGCAGACTGTGAACAACTATAAATATAATTATTCCCTTGATTTTTTGATTTTTAGGGTTCCAAAACTTGAACTACGGATATTAGAGTATAAAGACCCAGGAACGGCAACAGGCTAGCCACCGGTTACGTGGGACCAACAGCAATTGGCGAAATTTGGGGAATGACCACCTCTATCCATCCTTTCGGGGGAATAGACGAGACTTTGTGTTGTGTTGTTATTTCCAGAAGACGTAGCAACGTTCAAACCTAAGCGTTCTCCCGCCCGTCTGTACAATCAGTAACGGGACAAATTTCACTCCGGCGCCGTACCGTCGACACTTTTGCGATTCCCCATTTTACTGTCAATTCATGTAAACGTCTCAATTTGGTCCAGTCAATTGGCCCTAGCCACTATTTTATGGTTGGGTCTGTAGTTCAAATAGCTTGTCACATAAATGCTATTTTCTGTGGTAATACAGTTCAAAAATAACTAGGTATTGATTATGAATGGAACACTTTCATAGTAGTGGTGCTAAACATATAGAGAGGACACAACTTCTCTCGGGTACATTCAATTCCTTGTTTGGAGACAAACTACCAAAAATTGTTTTAGTATTATTAAGTACTTAGGTAAGTGCTAGTATATTAATCATAACATAGTATAAAACAAAGTCGCTTCGCTGTCTGTCCGTCCCTATGCATTCTTAGATCTTTAAAAGTACGCAACGGATTTTGATGCAATTTTCACCAATAGATAGAGTGGTTCTCGAGGAAGGTTTTTGTATATAATTTGTCAAGCGCTAGCAAAATTTAATTTGCAAAGTAATGTTGTAGCTACAACATTTCTATACAATTTATAAAAAAGCATAGGCAATATAGACTGATGTACATTTATAACACTATATCTATGGTTATCGTCCACTTACTGTGCTGCCAATTTCCACATACAGTAAACTTTATCTGCCGATCACTTATTAATTGTGACGGATTGCTGGACAGACTGATTGGGGCTTAGTGTGGACTTACCGCTTGACAGAACTGCTTTATTGAATTTACTTTGTTGACCATACAAGTTAAAATAACTAGTGGTCGCCCTACGGTCGAACAGTAGACCTCGAGCATTAAAAACATTATATGAGCTCCCCCCCCAATCCAAAAAGCTCGATTCATCATGAGCTTTTTGAATTGGGGGGGAAATCGATTAATAAAATTTATTATTAATACAATTGATTTCATACAATTTAAAAAAAAATTGTCTAAGTCAAGGAACACTTGGGCCAAATTTCGTGAAGATCGGATAAAAACTGTGGTTGCTAGCTCGGAACACACATACAGACAGACGAAAGTAAAATTGTCCAATCTCGAAAAGTAGACGCTTCACTCGCTCGGTCAATAACAAAATAACTCTTTTGTTGGTGCTTAGATGGTTCGGTCACGTTACGAGGATGGATAAAAAGAGGTGGACAAAACAGCATATGTGGATGGACAGGCTGATAGCGACTTATCTGATTGGATATAACTTATCGAAAGGCCAGGTTAAGCATACCCATGACCATCAAATATACCTATGAAATTTGAAGTAGGAAAGTGGAAACCGGTAGCCATACCCTAACGGGAATAGGGCGTTTATGTAAGTACGGCCTGTAGTTCTCTTGTTGTATGTAAATTTTGGTATCAGGTATTTGTGTCACACTTCAACCAATAAACCGATAGTTTTAAGGTACAATTATAGGCTAGTTTTCATGAAAAAACTATACAAAGCTAGCACCTCACTTCCCATCCCACGGGCAGCCGTGGATACTGGCAACTAGCCAAAGCCGTGCAGTCTAACTTTTGTCAGTCCTCGCTGACACCGCTGCGTTACCCAGATGGAACACTGGCTCACAAAGCTCAAGAGAAAGCGGATATGCTCGCAGACCTCTTTGCGGCTAATTCCCGGGTCGACGACCGTGACCTGCAGCCCCCCGCCATCGCCAACTGTGGCCACACTATGCCTGAAATTATACTCAGGCAATGCGATGTACGGGCAGTGCTGCGATCACTCGACACGCGGAAAGCCAGTGGCCCTGACGGCATTGCAGCGGTGGTACTACGGAACTGCGCAGCTGAGTTGTCTCCTGTACTAACTCGTCTGTACCGCCTGTCTTACTCCACAGGAATCGTGCCGGAGATCTAGAAGGAGGCGAACGTACAACCGATCCCCAAAAAAGGGGATCGGTCTGATCCAGGCAACTATCGACCCATAGCTGTCACCTCAGTCATCTGCAAGGTGTTTGAGCTCATCATCAACAAGCAGCTCATGCGATACCTCGAAGATCACTCGCTAATTAATGATCGGCAATACGGCTTCAGGCCAAAACGATCAACGGGTGATCTTCTGGCATTCGTAACGCATGTCTGGGGCGAGGCTATGGAAAGGCACGGCGAGTCCTTGGCGATTAGCCTGGACATCGCCAAAGCCTTCGATAGAGTCTGGCATGCTTCGCTCCTTTCCAAGCTTCCGGCATATGGTCTACCTCCTCAACTGTGCAGCTGGATGGCCAGCTTTCTGAACGAACGCCGAATGCGGGTCCTCTGCGATGGCCAGGCTTCTCGCTTTTTGCAAGTGAATGCCGGGGTGCCGCAGGGGTCCGTGCTGTCACCAACACTCTTCCTTTTGCATATCAATGATATGCTAT